>JAMKCH010008945.1:0-199961 GCA_023653785.1 Ophioderma brevispina
GACAGTATGTAATCGGGGAGACTTTCGATGTTTTACCGGTCTGAGGTGTATCCCCTCCAGCTTTTTATGTGATGGTATTGTTGATTGTGAGGACTATTCTGATGAATCTGTTTGCGGTAAGTTTCCATTTTTAATATTATGTCGTTTCCAATTTTTGGAAGTTTAACAATTATAATATAACGTAAAACAAAACAAGCGAAAAATAAACAAGTAAACAAGCCACCCTTAATGCGAGACTTACGGTTTTCTTGGCATAAATCAGGTTTTACATTAAAATTTAAAAAGGAGAAACCCCTGGAAAAGAAAAATCATTTGCTATTTATTTATTTCGAACGATTTTCTTCTTAACTTAATCAAAATTCTGCTAATGTTTGGAATTTATTGTGTCATTTACTTTCTGAAAATGTATACTTTCATTTGTCCTACCTTTATATTAAGTAAGATAAGACTGTCCTTTTAAGACTTAACAACATTGTTAAAATCGGGCAATGTTTTGTCTTCCGTGTTTTGTTTTGTTATATATATATATAATATATATATATATATATTATATATATATATATATATATATATATATATTATATATATATATATATATTTTCAAGTTATTTTGTACCATTTGTTTAAGAATTTCTTATTACAGACTACCTGGACTCTTTCGTTTTACTCCATTTATCAATCAATTTTTGTTTATTTTAAATAAGTACAGGAGAGTGCAGATATCACAAATTTTTGTGCCCTAAAAACGGTATATCCTGCGTTTCTACGGATGCAGTATGCGATCCTTTCAGTGCTGGTCACACATGTTATCCAAGCAACTTAATCAACTGTTGTAAGTTAAACTTGTATACTGAGTTTTCTCTGCACATTTTATATCTGATGTCTATATGTAAAAAAAATCGTAGGATCGTGGATCGTAGGAATGCCAAATAAATGGTTATGTTTTTATACGATAAAAGGACAAGATAGCTCAATCAGGTAAGCGCTCGACTCCAGTGTATGCTCATCCATGCGTATAGGCGTGTGTTCGAGCCCTGTGAGATTCAGCTATTTTGTAATTTCCCTGGACAAGAAATTAACCGCTTGATTGTCCCGATTTAACCATGCGATATTTGGGAAGCTGGTCCCGGCTGCGATGGTTATCTCGATTTATGTTTGCTGATAAGGGAAATCGCTGATCCCGATCTGCTGCATCCCTAATGATGCAGAAATGATGCTAAATGGTTTATGGTACCGTTGGGCCACAGTGATCAGCGGCCATTTGTGAAAGCGCTTAGCATAAGGCGCTATATAAATCTCTGCTATTATTATTATTAATGATTAAAAGGAAAATTAGCACAAAGTACTAAGCCCGCTAGGGTACTGTTTACATAGTTAACGGTTATTGATCGAGTATCTTACCTGTTCATAAAACATCTTATAAATAATTAAATTTAAATCGTGTTTAGTTTCAGAGATACAGACCAAAGGTCACTAAGACATCAAACTGTTGAACCTTGCTGCTCTTTCCGTGCACATTTCAAGGTCATATACATTTTCGATTATTCAGTTCATTTTCAGTTATTGATTAATATCTATGCAAATCACATGATCGATCCATTAAATGCACTATCAGTGATTTCCTTAATCAGAATACATTATAAATCATCCAAAATAAGGTTTTGTCATTTTGTAACAAACAAATGATAGACAAGAATACGATCTTATGCCTTAGTTCAGTTCAATACGTCGATCCTGGGTTTCCTACCGGAAATCATTTTTTACCGAAATTCCTATCCCACAATGCACTAACGATGTACGAGTAGATAAAATAAATAGCGCATATATATTCTATGGTGTTTTGTGTCATACGGTCATTTTTCTGTCATAACTATGCGAAAACTGCGAGCGTGCATGGAGTGATGCATATCTACTCGTACATCGTTCGTGCATTGTGGGATAGGAATTTCGGTAAAAAATTATTTCCGGTAGGAAACCCACGATCGACGTATTCTCTTCAAAGAAGATATATAGGCCTACGGCATTACAATACAAAATACGATATATTACTCAAATGGCAAGGAGGCAGCACAGTCTCCCTAATTTTGTACGCGCAATAAATAAATGGTGAGAATAAAGTAACGGTACGTTTATTTTTTGACAAGCTTGCCACACAATTAGTTAAGGGGGTATATGTTTTCAAATTGAACAAATTGAGTCTACTAGCTTAATTGAGATTATATCATGATAGGAAAGTGTAAACTTTCAGCTTTCATCTGCTTTTTGTTTGAGGTAAATAGGACATTCCGTTCAAATTTTATGCTCGATTTAAGCAAGCAAGTGTCACACGTTCGATGCATTTAAGTAAAAAGTGCTCGCCCTATGATTTTTAAGCAAATATACTTTTTTTTTTATTATTATGATCACATATTACAAGCTTTTCAAATTAATTTATTAAAACATTAAATAAATATCATTATGCATCAAACCAACTCGAAATTTTCAGCTCGACAGCATTTCTTATGCATATCTCTATTATCACTCACCCATTTATATTTAAGACAATTTAAGACAATGATTTATTTAATGTAATGTTCTATAACAAACATCACCTACTTAGATTGAAATGACTTTTATTATACAGGGTGATTAAAAAAATTGGCCCCGATTGTGCCCCCATTTTGAATTTTTAAATACATATATATATCCTAAAATAGGCCTATGTAGTATTATCGGAAAGCGCATTTCATTATTTTTAATTTGCTGCAAAGATAATTCCAAATGGTTAAATATAGTCAGATTTTCCATCTATCCACGGATTTCCATTTGAATGCAGGGCGGCCAACTAAGCAAAAGACTTCCCAATGACAATAAGGGTATGTGTATGACTATGTCAAATAAAGTGGTATATTAAAGGTGTAAAAGCAAGTGATAATGGTACGTTTTATTCGAAACATTTTTACAAGATGCGGCATATTTTGGTCTACAAAGACACTACTTTAAACCTTAAAAGGTTGTCACCGATATAATTTTTTCCAGAAAATTACTGGCAGCAATTCTGCCAAATAATTACTGTAAAAAAATCATATACTTAAATTAATTAAGAGTAAAATATATAAATATAATTATGTTTATTGGTGAGTTATTACAGAAATTGTGAAAGTGTAGAGAACAAAAAAGCACTGGCGAACACCCTAACTTAGTAGGCCTTTCCACAAATGTCAACCAAATTTTTACGGTGCATTATACTATAAAATTCACCAGAAGCGTAACCAGAACTGAATTCGGGGGCAAGACACTTGGTAATTGATAATATTTGCAATTCACTAATTTCACACCACACTGCAAAAACATCGGTGTTAGATTTAACACCGAGGGTGTTGATTTTAACACCAAGCCGGTGTTTGGAGAGGACCACACCTATTGGTGTTAAACTTACACCAAATTGGTGTTATATTGACACTAATTTTGGTGTTACAATATATGACATAACACTTCTTGGTGTTAATCTTACACCACATGTCAGTGTTAATTATGTATTTTAACACCCTTTGTGTTAAATTGACACAAACTGGTTTAATTAAACCCCCTCTTGCCACCCCCCCCCCTCCCCAGTGTAAATGACATCAATGGGGTATAACATCCTCCTGGTGTCCCAGGAGAAACACACTCTTGGTGTTGTTAATTAAACACCAAAGGTGGTTTTAACTGATATCGCTTGAACATATAACGTTAGTATAGGAAATGTTTGCTGTTTTTGTTTGTTTCTATATTAGCTGCTTACCTCTAGGCATTACATAAGCAGACCACCAAAATGCATAACCAAAATTAAATCCTAAACTTTACACCAGAAATTAAACACTGCAAGCTTAACACCGACCTGTGCTGCATATTCAACCCCGGAAGTTTTTGCAGTTGCATGAATAGAAGGATTACACAATTGCATTTAGTATTTAGGTACCTAAATCCATACCAGAAACAGAGGTGGAAGTGGTATAAATTGACATTAATTTTACAGTCGTAATGGAGTAGATTAATTTTGACTTGGTAAGAAAGAAACGAGCAGAAAAGACAAAAAAAGGGGAAAATGGCATCCAAACAAGTCATCTTAAAGGTGACTTGCTAACCCCCCGCCTAGGTCATTTACGATGGAGGCGTATGCAAACTGGGGTCAGGTTTTACTAGCAAAGTAGCATAGCGCATTCTCCATGTGCTGACGGAAACAAAAGTTGCCTGTGTCAGACAAATGCAGCCAATCTCTCTGGTAAAGGCATGATTGAAGTTGAAAAAAAATGAAAATTGGTTTTAATGATGGCATTCCCTAAACGCGCACAAGACACGGAGCATGGCTTGTTCAAACTTAATTACCACACTTCCTCCACGTACGTTTGGTTACGTTCCCCATAATAAAAGTCTTTGCAAAATGTCAGACCAAATTGAATTAACCTTCGTGTTGGGGAGTAAGTGCCGGCGGAATTTATGTTAAGTGGATGTAATCCTACTTCCAGTGACACAGACATTATCAACAAAATATCATTAGTCCCCACATGGAATTATTAGGTGGGTCGGAAATGGCTCTGACGCTAAATCGCGTGGAATCGATTTGCCAGACCATGACTCGTGCACCACTACGACCATTCCACTTAACCTCCCCCGCACCTCTCAGCTGATGTTACAACCCCCTGCCCACCTAACAATGGAGTCACCTACAACCCATGTTCGTGTGTTATCTGAGCATATGAAAACAAAAGAAAAGTGGGAGAGGAAATAAAAACTGAAAAATAAAGCAATAAAGAATGGGATAACGTGGGCTGGCAATGAATAAATTAATAGAACTTAGCTTGGACAAAGAACAATGAGAAAAAATAATCAAACACAGCAGTGGGTAAATATTTAAAAAATGACCATAAAAAGCTTAAAAGGGAGAAGTAAAGGGATTTCGCAATGGCCCCTCTTCTCCGACGTATGAGATAAAACAGCATTCGGACCCCAATTTAATGACTTCTAGAGAATACTTGCCTTGCTGCAACGAGGGTGGCTGCTTGTGCCGACAATTTGGCTGGATCAAGGCAAACACAAGAGATACCCTTATTTTAGAATTGAATTAAATTGAGTTAGCAGTCAAAGGTTGAACCATCAAAATGAACAAAAAAGGGGGAAAAACTGAAGGGAAACACGAATACTTAAGTTAGCCTTTAGAGCGGCAACAGGACATAAGTCGACCGTGTTGGCGCAATGGAGGTGCCAAAAAAAATTCAGTCCACCTTGTCGGTTGGCTTTGAAGTGCGGACGGATGCGCAATCCAGAAAGAATAGGCGAAAAAGGGATATCGTCCAGAGATATGGCTAGCAGATCCCCTACTTCGATGGCACAGCAAACTCCTCACTCTCAGAAAGCCATAAAAGAGCCAACAAAAACGCAGACTTGAACAGGACTTGACAGCCGCATGTAAGAGGAAACGCTCACTGCCTGGTAAGAATACGAAGTAGAGGGGACAGAACTCGCATGGTTGAGGGGTAAGGTAACGACAATCACAACGCGGGTTATTACTGCGCCTAATAAGACCCTCTTTAATTTAGATGATTACAAAATTTGCATTCGGGTCAGGGTCAAAAATTAGATTGTGAACAAAAGAGATTGCAGACAAATACACGCATACAGTTGCCGCAGCATAACCTTTTAGCGACAGGGAGCTAGAAAGGCAGCCACCCGGTTTACTGTGGCTGGCGAATAGAATTGCAACCTAAGGCCGAAAGATGTCATAGGGAAAGCCGGTACAGAAAGGCCCTCTGGTTCTGCTTCTGGCGCAGCTTCTCGAAACCTGTCCACCTGGAAACGAGGATAAAGGCATCGGCCAATGCGTTATCCGTTTACCAGGTGTAGTGCCTTGCACAGAATGAAACCTGATTTGAGGGCATTGAGCACAACAAATCTGATGTAGTTAATTTCAAAACCTCTTGACCAAACTTTTGAGGTTTGCTTGTTTCAAAATTGAAACAACCGGCTTCGTTATCGGTCATGAAAACAAAATTCGCTTCCCTTGCAAAGTTGTTACCCCGTAAAACCAATGCTACAAAAATTGGAAAAAAAATTCCATCCATGCGATGGAAATCATGGAATGGCATTGAAAAATCTGAAGCTGAAGTTGGCAATTTTGCGAAACCAGCTTCCTTGAAAAAAAAAGCCACCAAAACCCAATGCTACCGTCGCAATCAGTATTAGTTAACAATCTAAAAATCAGATTTGCAACCCAAAATTGCTCTGGGATTATTGAAGAACCATATTAAAGTTCTTGCAAATAGCCACATTTTTAAATCTTCTTGACCCATCATTAAGTTTAACTTTGCACCCAACCGCGTATTTAAAACCACGCTGCAAATCTATCAAACGCCTTCTCTAAAATGGTTACATGGGTAAAGTAACAGCGCGGCAGGACAAAGATAGAACCCCACTAAAAGATTGGAGTTCCTTGGAGTGTGACCATACATGATTCAAACATTTGCTGCACTTTGCAAACTACTTTGGCTAATTTCTCACTGGAATAGGAAACGATGTGTTTTGCGCCGTATCTATGTCTAGCATAGTAAAAAAATGTTGAAGGGCCAACTGAATTATGTATAGCTAATGGAACACCCAATTTTGCAATCCTCTGAAAGCATCAGCGAAATGAATTGACACGCTTGTGGATTACGTTTGTTTTCAACACTACGAATCCATCGTCGATCATTAATGGGAATACAAATCGGATCTTGGTAACAGTGCAATAAACGTGGAGAGCTTTCAAATAAAGATGCGAGCAAGAGCAACCCATCACACCATTACGCTCTCATAGCATATGTACAGTTGGCACACAGCGCCACCTAGTCGTTTCCGCATTCGCTATTGGCCGGCTTAATCTAGACATGCACTACGTCTTGTGACTCCCTAGAGGCAGCGCCGTGTGTTAAAGGCTTGCGATAAGCTGGAAACAAGGAATGAAAAAAACGGTTTCGCGGTAGGGTTCCTTGGATATCGCGGAAATCAACGTAATCACGGTGGTCGATCTGATGTTTGAAATGGGTTCCTGACAAAAAGGACAATAGCTCACTGTTTGTAAGGCCTGGGCCGTGTTGGCATGACTTGATAACAGCAATCGGAATTGAGCCAGCTGATAAGGTAAGATTTTCACGTGTTTTTTCACCGTTTTTTCGTCTTTTTACAAATTTATAAAACCTCTTTATAAACAAGTCAGCTAACTAGACAATTTAGTTAGGAATTTGTGGTGCCGGACAATCCGTACGATAGGCCAAGGAGTATTGTGCGCAATCTCCAGTGTACCGCAAGGTACAAAAAAAATCCAAATCAAACGCTATCTGGACAGAGTTTCCCACCCTCAGGCTGCGGCGGTCGGAAAGTAAGAGTCGTGTCACAGACTGCAAAAGATATTATCTAAATTATACTGCGCGAGAGATTAACGTATCAGTCCGTCATAGCGAATGCATGCAAATGAAACTAACTCTCAATAATCTCCGGAAAATGAAGGGTTCTATGGAGATTTTGGCATCAGAGGGTCCGTTTACAGAAGCGGCTAGGGCGGACCAGGTAACTCCGTCAATCACAAGAAGGTTGTTGGTATGTGTTTGCGCTTGATTCCGTTAATGTGTGTTTAAGTAAGTATTACAAAAAAAAACTGATCTTCTGCTAGCTCGAGTTCGTGGCGTGCAGGTATAGGCGATCCTTTTTGTGAGTCTAAAGGTCGTACGTTCGATTCCCACTTCTGACGCAAAATTTTAAAATCTAGTATTTTAGGGACTTACAGATTGCAATGAAAACTTCCAAAGTTGGCTAAACTGCGATTTACACGCGTAAGTAGGCCTATAGGGTTTACCTGGTCGGCCCATAGCCGCTTGTGTCCGTTACTATGGTTTTGTTTCAATATGTATTCGTAATTGGGTCTGAACTATAAAACCTAGCGAGAAATTGAACGTTTTGTCTGGTACTCGGTGCGCGCAAACACGGAAAAGTGAACACGCAATTCGCTACGGGCCGCATCCCCTTTTCCCACAATGCCTTTCGGTAGTATTCAGTCTTGAGAATTTTTAAAACGCTGGTTTCAAATTACGCTTTCAATTTTAGAAACAGGATGATAACGTACTACCGGACGCCGTCGCTCAGTGCTAGTAAGTGGTTGATTAACTCCCTAGGGCAGTGAAGATAGATTTGCCCAAGGTTTGCCAAGATTCAACAATGGGCGGCCCTGTGTGCCAAGACGATGCGGTAAATGGTGGCCATGGGAAGAGCCTACAAAAAAAATCGTCGCCGATTCGCTACGAAGTTGTATAATTGAAAATCACCAGGATGAATCGGCAATAATCGAAAAAAGCAGATTCAAATCCGCTTGTGCATGGTGCACCGTGATCTACTCTCGCAACAATGTTAATCGCATACTTAACAGTGCACAGCTCTCTATCTATCCCATTGTTTATTGACTGACCTTCAGGAAAAGAAAGGCGTTGAATGAGAGGGAGCTTTTCAGCTTTTGGTATTATGCCAATTAGTGAAATAATAAGATTAGAGATGGAACTTTGTTTAAAAGGGCCTGGAATAGAGGACTTTCACCTCACTCATGCATAACCTATAACAAAAGTGTTATTTCCCGTAGTATTCCTCATTCAGATCAATTTAATACCCGACCTCAAAGTAGTTACACTATTCAAAGTGTGACCCGTGCTTTTATGCATACAACATGCATGTCGTTCTTTAGATTTAGAAAGTCTCCAGAAATTTGGAATAAACTTTGCCATTCCCGGCAAGATGGCCCCTAATTCGAAAGGTGGAAGACCTCTATACGCCCTATTACCTCTTTAATTAATTTTTCCCTTGCCTGGGTAAATCGAAATTGATTTTAAGTTTTGAGCATCGCACCGAAGCCTAGGGCCAGAAATAACCCAATTTGAAATCATGCAAAAACATCTTTTAGAACTGAAGCAGCAGAACTATTGGGATATTTATCAAGGAGTGGAACTAATTCCAAGACAACAATAGGCGAGCTATATTTACAGCAAAGACACCATGGGGGTTAGGGCATGTTGGAAATTGGTTAGAAACCCCAGTTGACATTGACAAAATAGAGTTAGACTGTGTGGCCCCCTTTTGAGCATGAACGCGCTCCGCACAGCTGTTTGAAAGTCTCATTTATTATGAGAAAACCAGATTAAAACCAAAATTATCGCCGGCGACACACCTTTAACAACTGATTTGGAATATTTAGTCCACTAACTACATTCTGTGTAAATTTTACGAAATTTCATTGCGGGCAAACATGATTTTTCTTAAAAATCTAGTTTTCCACGTCTTTCTATGGAGAATGGGCATATAGAGGGCGCTAGGACCATGACCTTTGTAGGCCCATATGGCACGATTCCCGCAATGGATTTGTCTGATTTTTGCACAGATGATAGCTCTTGCATGTCCCTAATTAACATCATTAACAGAGACAGAGAGAGAGAGAGAGAGAGAGAGGGTTCCATTATTTGAATCACTTGTGGATGAATCTTCATAATCAAGAATTGTGCCAAAATCAAGGAATTCCCCTTTAATTATTTTCTCCCTGACTTTTTGAGGTAAACAAGCACCTAAGGCATTTACAATTGAGTTAAAGCAATATTAGCACATTTTTTTGAAGAGCGCCCCCAATTTTTCAAAAATTTGGAGATTTGTACACGATTGCATTGGTAACTGGCTAGTAAACTATACCTGTGAATGGTTAAGCTCGAAATGTCTATGTGTCACAAACGAAGGAATTTTGTACTAGAATAAATATTATCGGGGATCCCGATAATAATAACAACGGAGCCTAACGGCTTCCTTGAAAACGCCTTCCATGTGAATGCCGGGAAATAGCGCAGTACGTGTCTACGCTCATGCCATTAGTTGTTTTTCATGTTCAGGCAAGCCAAGTTTAGAGTTATTTCTCGAGGTGGCACATTTCATCATGGACGGACAAAACTTAGCATTTCCAGCCCTGGCCGTTAAGGGTCCCCAATCTGGGATCCCAATTCTAATTACAAAATCGCTTATTTTGTGATAAATACGCATTTTTTAGCATTCTCGTCGCAGGTATAGTTTCTCTAGAACAAATTCCCAACGTCTGTGCAAAAATACTCAAATTTTGAAATTGGGGGCGCTCTTCAAAAAATGTGCTAATCTTGCTTTATAACCTGGCGATGCACCTGACAATGAATTCACAACAGACGGGGGTTATTCACGCAAATTTAAAATAGAAAAAGGCTCACCACCAAGTCCTGGTAAGGGCACACTTGACTGCAACTTGACTGCACACCTGGTTGCACTACTTTCCGAATTTGGTATGGACATATGCTGGTTGGACTTGACAAGCACATTAACGCGACCGGGTCCACCACATGTATAGAAAAGACGCCGAAATGGCACGATCTCCTGAGCAACGGTCTGAACATTCCTTTGATATCTCCCCAATTATGCGACCCTGAGTTTAAAGAGACCCTGGCATCATTTGAAAATAGTGCGACCCTCAAGATTGTTCAAAATCGATATTTTGCATCGTTGTAAGCTTTTTATATACCAAGCCCTCACCTGAAAATGATTAAGACCAATCAGCTCCTATGGGTAAACAGAACGATATTTATAATTTACCGTCGCGGCGACGTTAAATTCAGCAACCGACGAAATGGCGTTTAACACAATAACACACACTCCGATGCATGTTTTCTCACACCGCTAGCACACGTTTTGAACCCGTCTATAACCGTTCGTGGTTTTAATATACAGTATAGCTCGGTCAAAAATATTCAGTAATATACACAGTTGTTGATTAATTTAGGGAAAACTAAAAAGTGCCTATCAATTTCCTGATTCTTTATCCCCTCTATCAATGCCCCTATCTGTTTTGGGTATGTAATTTTATGTGTAAAATATTCCTGTTCTTTCCATGCCTAGACTATCATTTGAGAGCGCGGCCCATTTCGAAAATTAGATCCAAAACGCACTGAGGTTGAGTCTCGGCAACCGCAGGGGCCGAAGATTGAGACGCTGATTGATCATTATGTGACTTGAATGACGCAACTGAAGACGTGGGCGAGTTGATGAATTTTGCACCTCATGTAATGACTCAGGCATTGAAATCTGGGATTGCACCGTATTACCAGTTCCCGAATTTCACTCCACAGCATTTGACCCACTCTCACTACTCAACATCAATAGAACGGGAAGACGCGTCCCCTCCTGTTTATCGATTGCGAACTAGAACTACGTGACGTCGAAGAGCCCGATGAATCTGCTGTCAATGCACTAATCTCCTTACCTTGGAACGCGTTTGTCTTCACACGGAGTATCGTTTTAGATTGCTTGACTTCGTTGAACGTTTACTGCTGTGAGATCTGTATTCGGTCGGTTTTCTCTTTGTACTATACATAAAACATGCTGCCATTTTGAAATGGCCAGACACGCTAACGTGCAAGCTTTTATGGCAGAAGAACTGCAAATCCTAATCCTAGTGTCAGGGCACATCCCTTTCAAGGTAATTATGTAAATTAATCACCAATTTGGGTGCAACGAACCAAAACTCTGATGTGCAGCTCATGGACTATATGTACATTTCGGGACTGATACCAAAACCCGAATAATTTGCTGTAATCTTGCACAAGGTGTTTAACCTTTTCTAAATATATTTAAACAATAATTATTTGCTCCAGATGCTGAAATAAACTGCCATATAATTTACTATCATATTTTGGGGGCTTTTTTTTCAGTCAAACTAGAACCCGATATGACCCAAGTGCACATATGAGGATACAACTATAACTTTGTAGGATACAACTATAACTTTCATGAGAACAATTCCTAAACTATAATTGTGGTATATACGAAAATGTCTTGAAAGTGCATTACAATTTAAAACAACATCTTGATTACATTTCGGGAACGAAGGCACCGGGAAACGAATGCAGGTTGACGGTTTCAATGATCAATTACTACACCGAAAAATGGGTTAATGATTCAACATTATCAATTGTAAATATTCAATTCAATATTTTATAGCTCTCAACATGTTCACAAATACCCTTGACTTATTTCATTGAGAACGTAACAACAAAACATACATTATTAAGTCACATTAAAATTGTACAAAATAGTAACAGTTACTCATTTTTACACTTGTGGTGCATATTATTTTTGATGTTGAAGTTGAAATCATCTAAGTTAATAATTCAAAGTTATAACAACACGACAAGGAAATAGGTACGCAAACGAGAAGACATCACTGATAGTCGATTTGTTTAGATCGTTTGAAAACAGCGAACCCTCACAATTTTTAAAACCCACTATTTGCATTGTTGCATGCTTTTACAGCTATTGAATGAAATCTAATATTTTTGTGTTGAAAGCCAACCTTTATCTCTTTAAATTAAGCTAAAGGCAATACCATACTAGTGCTTCAAACAGTAGCTATCATCGTTTGCGTAAATATCAAATGATATAATATCTCAAAATGCCAATATGGACTTATTGTAACCAAATCTACAGAAACATCATCATTTATATATTGTTTTTTTTTTGGTTATGTTGGTAACAGGGCCCCCTGTGGAAATCGGCCTTTGATACTCTCGCCAAACGGGACTCTAACGTTTTCTCCACGTACTTTCATGAATTTGTTAGGCAATGAACTTAGTGTCGTCTATCAAGTGAAATCCCCCTCTGACACCTTTATAATTGTATGGTTTGAGAAATTGGCAATTGGAAAACGATGCATTGGAATTTGATCCTTTAAATGTTAAAGGTGCAAACATGTGATGAATGGGTAACACAGTCACCAATTGGTAATATTTTTCACATCGGACATGTTGATGAGGGTATACATCGAGCACCATACAAAATCCTGAATTATGTCATTCACGTTGGAAGCGCAACAACCAATTTTTAACAGTAAGTGTATGAGATTTTATATACAGGGGTGTTTTGACCGCAAATTAATATACATTCTTTAATTTTAAAAAAAACCATCTTTTTATTACATATTTTTAAAAGTAAAGACCTTTAAAAAAAAACGATAAAATGGGTGGTGGATCAAGAAGAGGGGAACATATCATTTTAGGCTATATGAATAAACGGGCGTACCTCCATGTAAAATCAATGTTTTTGCCTATTTTTGCTATTCTACAGTTCTACCGACCCCTCAAAACCTAACACATAAAATCTGAAATTGAAACTATACCCTGCGCTCTTACTTTTCAATCAAAGTTTGATCCGTATTAATGCATTTCGAGGAGAGTTATATGCTTAATTCAACGCTTAAACATAGCGTATTGACTAAAATGTTTGTTGTAAAAATACAAAAAAATACAACCGCGTCCCAAAACGGATCATTACGGTAACCATGGTTAATCACGATAATCCACACCTCAATTAAAGTTGACTCAGAGATTTGGAAATATAACTTCTTCGTGTATTAATTGAAATGGTCAACTACAACTAAAGATAGTCAACTAAAATGCTCAATTCCAAAGTTTAGATGAATTGGATTTTTCGTTTTGATGCAGTAAACATTTATGTGTAGTATAACAGGAAGTAGGATACTGTTGTATTACAAAATTTCCGGATCCGTATTTTAATAACCAAGTTGTGATTTGTCTATATGAAGGACTTTGATTTGAGCTTAGCTATTTCACACAGTGGATTAGTATCTGGACAGGCATTAATGTCCTGCAAAAACACGATTTGTTTGAAATTGAGGGCGCCCTCCTCTGGAAATCTCTGAGTCAGCCTTTAATATTTCATGCAATTTTGATGGCGAATTGATCTTAAAACGTATTTAATCTTCTGTAAATGATGCTGAGATAAGACTTTATAAGTAGTCAAAAGCTTTGTATTTGTATCATGATCTTATGATATGACGTTCCCTCTTTACACATCAATTGTTTTAGACATTTTTTAATTTATATTTTATGTTCCAGCCACGTTTTTTTGTCAACATTAGCTTTTTTTTTTCCAGTGTCATACGGAGGTCAATGTGTCAACCATATTTATTGTGTTAATGGTCGGCAGATTTATCGACTCTTCTGACGAACTCGCTCGGTGTGGGCAAGTTATATTGTAACGAATTAAATCGTAAATCACAGACTCCCACTAGAAGAGCCGTTTTTAAATTGAATGCCATCCTTTAAAATAATACTCAATGAACCAAGGCCGTTCACGAACGGTTGCCTTTGAATTTGTATAGTTATCATCTTCGCCTTGAGATTAATATGCGGACTTAATAACGAAATCCAGACAACGTCTGGAATCTTTTTTCACGATATCGACACTCCTTCAATGTTATACCCAGAGAACAAGACCTTGCTTTGACATTTTCATTACTTTCCAGACTAAGTCCTGTAAGTCTCTAAGATTTCTACACACTACCGACCAATTTATTACAGATCTGCACGTGTCATTATTAGCCACTTAACACCTTTTAAAGAGACACTGGAACATTTGTAAAATGGCGTTGTTGTACACTACAGAAATCACATGCTAGAGGTGATTTCACAGCATGCTCCTTGGTGTCCGGGTCTATAACCATTGTGGTGTAATATCAATGAGTACGAGTCTAGGTAGATTCATTTGTTGATTGAAGTGACGTAACTTAAAAGTTAGCCTACAAATCAACTGGATGTCTTCAGCCTCCTCTTATTACATTTCCCTAGAGGGTTTTGGGGCATGTTTATTTTTTATGTGTTGAAAATATATCTTTTCTTCCTAGACTATCATTGCGAACAACTTGAGAAATTGTCATATTTTCTGAAAAGGCCGGTTGCCACTTAAGTGACCAAGGGATTTTCACTCCGTTAGTGCCCGGGGGGTCCATGGGAACCCACACTAAGGAAACCCCTCTCCCCACATAATTTTTGCACCACACCCATAATTATGCCACATGTAAAGTGGCAGAAGACAACAACAAGTCAGCAATAAAAAAATAAAATTTATTTATTGGGCTGCCAAATTAGGGGTAAACTTGTTTCAAAACAAGAGAAATGCGCACAAAAACGACGGCATAAAATTCCTTTCACTTACATCAAACTTTTTGCAAACTTATTTATTGTTGATATGCACTCTAGAAGAACCAATTACATATTTACACACAAACCTTGCAGTTTTAGACAATCCTGTATTTTACGGGTGTTGCAAATACACGTAGTTTCAAGCGCGGAAAACAAATTTAGGGGGCCATAGGACACCCACTTGTCCAGTTATGTGTTAATGAATTGACCAGGGACATGAACCTGGTCAGTATGTTTGAAAATGAGATATATTTTATTTATTAGGGGGATGATTGCACTGACAAGGAATTTCGATGTCGAACCGGTAACTGTATCGCGGCAACTGATGTGTGTAATGGACAACGCGAATGCGAGGATTTACAATGATTGAGATGAATTGTGGTACGTTATTTTTGTATACTCAACTTGGAACAACAAGACTAGCTGTAGATAGTATAGCTGGTCGGTTATCGGAAAAATAGTATATGTGATGGGTCACATCAAAAGGGGGGGGCACTTGCACGGAGGATTTTGAAATTTGTGTTACTTTATGTAGATCATTTTAAGGTTTAAAATGACACATAATATTATCCTGTTTTTGGTTGTCTTTGAAAAGCGCTGACATTTGACACTCTCTGCTACACTTATGTTCACATGGTAATTAAAGTGTCACTAGTTGCCCAACCAAGAACTCAAAAGTACACATTGGACAGGCTCTACATAGCTGAGATGGCAGCTACTAATGACGTCATTTAACTTCCAGTTTGAAGGGCTTTTGTTTTTGTTTTTTAAAAAATGTAGGGTCGGCATCAATTTAGGTCAGTCAAGGTACGCCAATATATTTTTTTTGTCCTTTTAGCTGAGTCTGGCCTGGTAAACCAAAAGGTGTGAACTTTCTGAGGAGTTAATAGTTTATGGAAGAGATCGGTTCTAGTTCTACAAAATTTATCACTTCTGACATGTGCTGTGTGCAATCACAGAGACTGGCAGGGGTAGCAGGAGTCAAGTCTACCCAAAAAATCATAGGCCCTAAAATCTATGGGTCCGGACAAAATATATTCACAGAAATGCCATAACATTATATATCATTTTACTTATAGTTTGGTTTGTTTACCTTTTTGCATACATTGGGTTTTTTTGATCAAATTAGTGATGCGATCAAAAACCATCCATAAAAAATTACATAAATCAGTTCTACTGCAGAAAAGGTTTGCCCATTGGACTAGATAAGTTAATGTTTCAAAATTTGCCCCCAATTTCGAGAAAATGACACTGTTCAAGAAAAGAGGCCATTCGTGTTATGAATTGAGAACACGGGGCGTGCAAAAAAAAATCAAAAAAAATGCGATCAAAAACCAATCCAAAAAATTAAATAAATTCGGATCTACTGCAGAAAAGGGTGGCCCATTGGACTAGTTAATATTGGGGATTTGTGAAATAGTAGTATTCTGCCACCATTAAAATTCGGCACCTTTAACATGCGGTTTATTCCGTTAACGTTGCCGAATTCGTAGACTGTGGCGAATCTAAAAACAATTTTGAGGTGTTTATATCGATAAACGACGGAAAAAGATTGCAAATTACCTTCTTCATCCACATGATAGTCAAGAAGATTGTTTTAAACCTTACAAATACTTACGGTAAAAGATTCAGCCGGTTTTTACGTTGTTGGTCCCAGTCCTGTTCGGTTCCGTTGCAATTCGGACTCAGGCAATTCGGTCTCTGGATGGTCAATTCGTCCCACGTCAATTCTGTCCCACGTCAATTCGGTCCCAATGGAAAAACATGTACATTCGGTCTCAGTAAATTCACCAATTCGGCCTCATATCCGTCAATGCGGTCCCCATGCAAATTCGGACCCAAAGAAAACACACGTGCAATTTTAATCTGATTTTTGTCATTTGTGATATGGTTGCCTTTCTATTTCTTTTGCTACTTCGCTGCTACAATGAATTATCGTCTTTTTAGTCGTTTTCCCCTTGTTGTGTTTATCAACACAACTTATAATAGGCCCCTATTGCGAGTCTCTCCAATCGAGGAAAATTTTGCTTTGAGAGGGATAGTGGGTCAAAGAATGGTGAAGAAATTTAACCTGGGATTCATCGATTTTTATCATCATCACGTGATGTTTAAGTCGTAACAATACGGGGTTACAATACCCCATTTGCTACTTATACGAGCTCGTTGAATCCTAGGGCATTTCACAGTATACTAGAGTAAGCACTATAGGGACCTAAGCAACCGTGAAAGTCAAGTACTAATTTGGGGTGAGCGATGTAAATGATCCTACTACATGTAGTATGTAGTACACAATAAATACGGAAATCATTTTACCAACCCAAAGATGTTAAGGATTGTTCAAATAAATTATTTTATTGTATGTTTTTGCTTTTCCCCTATTGTTGGATGGAAGGAACCGCTTCCGCGTGTGCCACTGCTGTTCAAGTGTAAAACAAAACGCCAATAAATACAATTCTAAATTGTATAGTCAGTTTGTTCCCACAAAAAATGCCACATGACAAATCGATTTGTTTTTGCAATACCCGCACGCATACTGTATTACTGTCTCGTTCCTTTCCAAATAAGGCACAGTGCCAATAAGGTAAGGAATTAATTGGCAAATTGATTATCAAAATGTTTTCTGTATTTTATAGTTTTCAAGCTAAAATTTTAATTTAGCATATAGTTAATTTAATTTGGACAAAACGACTGTAAAATAGACTAAAACACGCCTAAATTATTCAAATTGACGGAGTAAAGTTTTTTCCATGAGTGGTTCTACTATAATGATACTCAATGAATTTTTTTTACATTATATCAAAATAAAGTCTTATTAAGTTTGATCATGATTCGTAATAAAGTAGGCCAAGGTTTTAAGGGGTACACGCACGTTAGTTTAACACGCGTGTCCTAATGGGACGAATGACCGTGGGAACCGAATTGCCGTGAGACCGAAACGGACTGGGACTGAATTGATATTGAGTCCGAATTCGCAATGAGCCGAACTGGTTTTGGGACGAATCGACCAGGTTCGTTACTGCTTCCAGTTTGGAGTCGGGACCAGCCCTTGGCAGTTGTTGCCAAAAATATGCACCATATGAGCTTCCTTATGACGCCCAACTGACACCATTTATGATTGCCAGATCGACCATAATTAGAACTTTAATACTCTGGTCTAAAATTCAAAGTGGTTGCTTGGTACTTGGACGTTTTGTAATTGTTAATTTGGAAGAGCTTATTCTGTATGTTTTCTCATAGTAAAAACGAATTATAGTAGCCGTAAAATCCTTTTTCCTTGCCGCGCTCACCCCGGCCCGTCCAGCTGTAAGCTTTTCAGGAGGTAGGATAATAAGGTGTTTCTTTGGAACTGGTCAAGACGTCAAATGATCGGCATATGCAACAACTTTCATAACGGCAGTCAGTCAGATACACGGATTGCTCAACTGGCTGGTCCGACCAGCAAAAATACAACTTTGAAACATACCAAACATACTTACCAGCAAACACAAGTTTTAAAGCCTGTTGTATCCAAGTGTGATGAATGTTTCTTACGTTGTAACCTTACATGGTGACTGGATCCTGCATGGACAGCCCATAAGTGAATATAAACAACCAGACACAGTATGGTCTTTTGTCTCGTAAAAACATTTCTTTAAAACGATTATTAATACGATGCTACAAAACTTTTTTCTAAATGTTTAACAAATTCTACATTTGTAGGGTTTGATGAAACAGTATAGCTGCTATAGTTGACCGCACTTGTGCTCGGGAATGTGTAATGAACAAGGGACTCACCAATAACGCTGGACAAGGTGTTGTTCTGAAGACAGATTTATTGTCCTTGTTCATACTCAGTGTGATGCCAAAAATGCCTCCGAATTGATATTTCAATACCTTTGCCTAACAACCTTGCGATTGATGTTTGGATGAAAAGCGATTTTTGAGATCAGCAAATTATTGTCGAAAGGAAAAACAAAGCCACAAACTAGAATTTAAAAGTCCTCCGGACCAATTTTGTTGGGGGAGGGGGAGAAGTACCAACCCCATCTAATATTTTTGACACACATTCCAATGATGTAGTCTGGTATCGAAGGTTGTATTTAATACATCCAAATTTAATTGATATGAGTAATATATACTTTATCGTATGATGACTGTCATAAGGCAAACAAAGGATCTTATAAAACTGCTTTGAATGATCGTATGAAGAAAGTGGCCATTGTTTAGAAGTTGACAAATGTGGTTTGAAAGTTTCAACCAACCGTCAACATTTCAATTTGGTCAAACATAGGTGATAATTTCCCATTGTCAATTGTCGATGGGCTTTTGTATTTACGTTAAAAAAGTTATAAGAAATATATAAAAGCAGGGGGTTGATAAGCCTCTGCGGACGATAAGTGTAGACAGAAGAAATATCCGATTTTACTCTTCATTATTATATTATGAATAACTTTGAAGATGATGATCCTAATTTTATCATACAGTTAACTCTTGTGGAAATCAGGATATATTCTTATCCCATGACCATATCATACAACTGACGTCACCTCGTTATCCATTAGACTACAACAGGGGATTTTCATGCCTATGGCGTGCTAAAGGACCGGCAAATACTAGAATTGTTTTTGATGTAAAGGTTGTTCGACTACGCTCACCTATCGATTATATTTCATGCGGTGAAGGCCAAATGCCTTTAGACTCTTTAACGATTGGGACAATTAAAGGAAATTCTCCAGGAAAGACCTTTGAAAGTTCAGGAGAACACATGTGGATTGTTATGGTTTCGTATTTGTTGGAAGGAACATCTAACGTTGGATTTATAGGAGAACTTCGAACTAGACATGCAAACGGTAGGAAGTGTCTAGTTACATTATACAAATACTACATGGTTAGAGGGGAAGTAGGGCGATCTATTTTCCCCAAGGTACTGGCTACGGACCTATTAGGGTGAATTAAGGGTAATAGGGTCGTAGCCAGTACCGAGGGGAAAATAGATCCCCTACTTCCCCGATAGAAACCATGTAATATTTGTTTTATTATACCTATTCAATATTTATGAGCAAATTACACCAATTCAATTCATAATACAAGTAGATAAAACTTACATGATTTACTTCATGTCCGAATGATGTAGACATCTTCAAAAGTTCTTAAGTGATCAGTAAGTTTGTGCAGATCCACCGTGACATCAACACCCGGAAACGGCGCGCGAAGCTACATAGGAAATAACGTTGCTGTGAACTTTGGCCTCGGTGGATGATGATATAGGGTTTGGGGGGAGAAAATACCACCCGGTAGGGGGGAACATTTTACGATAGTGGAATCTATTTTTGTTACAAATGCCGTGATTGACCAATGAATTGGTTTAATTTGCTCATGAATATTTTAATAGGTATAATAAAATTAATTTACCTATCATCTCGAAATAACGCAAATCGGGAAACCGATTATCTTTATCGATTATTTCATTAAAAAACCTGTAAATGTGTAATTTATTCAAGAGGGGAAATTGCGGTATCATGATGATTTCAAATGGAAGGTCAATAATTACATTTATTTGTATTGAGATATTCGTATTTAAACATTTTGTTTTAAAGATCACTTAAAATAATAATAATATTCCCAAACCTGTGCCCACCCCAAAAACCCCCCCCCCCCCCCCCCTCCCCCCACCCCGTCTCCAAAATCCTGGTTACACCACTTATGTGTGATTTTTAATAACCATGTTGCATGGTTTTGAATATCGGTCATGGTATCAACTTTAAATATCGAATGCCCTCAAATTACAATGGCATCCACTTTGAATATTTCAGCCATCTTAGATATATGAGTATCATATTTATATGTCCGATACAAAATCAAAACATGAACCTGTATCATGGAATCGACAGTTTAAAAATGTTAAAGCGTAAGTAATAATGTGTAGAGAAACAGAAGCACGTTTAACATACGTGGCGGCCATTTTCAAATTAGGCACCGTCTTGGAAAAAAGTTAAACTGATTATTTGAAAGTTAAAACTGGTATCATATTATAAATGGTTAACTTTAAAAAACAAATCTATGCGAAAAGAGCATGTTATGATTTTATACTATTGTTTTGATGGCAGCTGTTTTTAAAATGGCGGTCACCTTGGATAAATATTAACTAGGTTTGTTTAGCATTTGAGGAGCACAATTTATGCAAAATGCATAAATCTATGCAAAATTTGGTATTTTTTACCCAAAATGCAAAATACTTCACCATTCTGTAGGGATGAAGTAGGAGAAGTATTTATTTTCATAAAGAGGCGTTAGACTTTTAAGGAATCAAACATACACTCAGAATTTATTGTCAGGTATTATCAGAATGTTTATAAATCTGTTACCTGATAGGGGCCGGGCTACTTTTGCAGGGTCTGGCAAGGTCCTACGGTCGCTACCGGGTTAATTCAAAATCGAATTGAACTCCTACCTCGCAAACTGGCAATCTGGTCGTATACTAACGTTTTAAATTGGCTAAATACATGCCAACTAATTCATAAAAATTGCCCCACCTCCCAGGTTTAAGAAAAACTGGCAAATTGAAGCTCATTATTACAATCAGCAGCAAGTAGGCTCTCCATAGAATAGAAATCAAAGTGTCATATTAAATAATCCAGAGGAATTAATAATAATAATAATAATAATAATAATAAATAGTTTTCTTCAAGAGAACTCAGAGCGCCATAACACATACAAAGCAAACAAAACAGTTATGAGCCATGAAAAGCTTGACGAAAAAGGTAAGTAAAGCTGACGTTTGAAATCTTGGAACTTGTGGATACTGCGAATGCTCTTTGGAAGTGAATTCCAAACAGCTAAATTTATAAAATATATATTATTATTATTATTAATTGTTATTATTATTAATATATGAGTTAGGGTATGGAAATAATTCATAAACGGTTACGTTATGGAACGAGGTTTATGAATGCTATAAACATGTAGGGCCCATTGATGTTTTATTTCAGTTTAAGTCATTAAACTGAAATTAAAGTATATTATACGAATAAACTGATACTTAAGTACATCCAATAATTACACAGAAATCAAATCATACAATGTAATTAAACTCAATCAAAGAATATCAAATATAAATTAAACTGAAATCCAAGTATAAACTCAAACCAAGGTATGTCCGGTAATTATACTCCTATCAAAATATTAGCTAATCACAATTGAAGTTCAATTGATGTTTAAAGTAGGACGTTTTCTATTAGACGTTGTGTATTCCCCCTACCCTGAGATGCGCAATATCGTAACTTAGTGTATGACATTGAAGATAGAATAAGTCTACTAATACTTTGCAGTTTCCTGTTCAACTGAAGAATTCTTATGCAACTCTGGTGCCAAATGCATTGAATTGACCACTGTTTGTGATGGGAAAGCAAATTGTCCTGACTTTTCTGATGAAAGAGATTGTGGTAAGTCAAGCAATAAACATTCAATTTAACAGTTTATTGCAACTAACATTTATTTAAAATGAAATTATTTTCAAAAGGAATAGAAAGAGGGTTGATATCGTTTATTGTTTGTTTGGTTTTGTAAGTTTGATAGCCAAAATAAAATAGGCAAAATATTGAAGTCATGACAAAACAAATTCCCAATTACAATGGGCCTAATTTGGAGATTGTACAAAGTTAAAGTAAAAAGTAAATGCCGTAATAAAAATATATATATTCGCGGAGAAGGTAATTCATGTTCGTTTCGTATTTCCTTCATTAAATCTAGGTATTTGCGGAGCGGTGGACATAAACCTAAAGCTTAATAACTCATCATGGTGGTTGGAGTTCAATTTCACATCTAATTCAGACCTATGGCCTGGAGGATTGGATTGTCTGTGGCTCATCACCTCGCCAAACAATTCTAGGATATCCATCACATTCTCATACATAGCATTTGGAAGTGAGAATGAAATAACCATTGGGAACGGAAACAATCCAACAGACGTAGCCAGTAAAGTTCTTTCTAGATCGGATACAGCATACCTGTAAAATATATCCACGAGAATCGCAACTCTGGGTAGTTGTTAAGATTAATTCACCTACAAAAGCCGGAACCGTTATGTTATTGCTTGAAATAAGTTTACTCCAAAGAGTTAAAGAAAAACAAGACTTCTCCGGTTGTTGTTAATGGGTGTGTATAGATTTAAATTACCGAACGAATCCAAAAATTTTAGGAAAATATTTTTATGTTGTGCATAGTGGACATTGGAACGTTCTTCATTTTGAGCACGCTTTCAATTCAAGTTTTTAAACATACTTTTGCCTGCTGAGGGAGCTATAAATGACTATGCTTTTGTATGATTCTCTAGCCGTCGTATCTCTTACAGGCAAAATATGCCAATGAAGCTTGAAAAGAGGACTGATGAGGTTCTATTTTTTTTTATTTTGTAATTAGAATTGATTTAATCAAACTTAATAATCAATGTAAAATATATTACATCAAGCTATAAATATATTCATTTGAATGGAAACTTGTAAAAGCTGTATTTTACGGGGTTTTGTTAGCAGAATTGCTGCCAGAATTTTCTTGTAAAATGTATAGTATTTTTCCTGTAAACCATAGTACTTAATAGTATAATTGAAAATTCATAATAATGTACGATAATGTTGATACTCGAAAAAAATCGAATGAAAGCTCCAGTTGTAGTCGTTTTATACGCCTGGTAAATTGGACACAAAATTTACAGTATTTTGCTGTATTTCCAAATTGCAGCATCAGCCTACATGTGTAAGTACACTAAGGACATCCAAAGTGTCTAACGTTAACGTTATGTAACGTTATGTCTAACGTTTGAAACCCTGGGTTTTGTGAATTATTGGACATAATAACTTCCATAAACGTTAAGTGGAAGAAGTTGTGATTTATCTGTTTATTGCTTGAAGGTGTATATTTTGATACTTTTTGCAGAGTAAAAGGAATCAAAGATCACTATTTTATTAAGAAGAAAGCTTTATCTTACTATCAAGCAATTTATATTTGTATTACTTTTACGAGGTGTTCGTTAAAAAATAATTTTAATTCTCAATAACGAAAACTATAGGAAGAGTATATTGGCAATTAGTGTCAAATGACGTTTCTAAACACTAGTAAAACAAACGGTTCGGAGGAGTCTATTGGTACCAATTTGAAATGAAATTGAATTCCCATGGCTATTATTTTTATTTTGTCATCAAACAGACTATTGCGTATATGTTCCCCTTGGAGTCACAACACTCGTAGAGTATAGTTGAAAACTTTCTATGAGTAAAAAAAACAACCATTTTGAGGTTAGAGGGCAGTTTGTCAGCATTTCTACTGCGGTGCTCAATGGTGAAATGGTCATTTCAAAGAATTTGACGTTTAATTTCAATTCAAATTGCCAAAATTTCTGATATCAAAGTGGTATTTATTGAAAATGCAGAATGATAAATTTATCTCATATTAACATCTTGTTATTGGAATGAAAAGAAAAATATTTCCTCTATATACTCAATAAATGAAGTGTAACGAGGTGCCTTCCATTCTATTAAGTATTTCAATGAGTTACTCTCGCCATTAATGTACCAGTATTTAATTGAGATGGCTGGATAATGGAATAATAATATTTTTACAGCACGTTGCCAAAAAATAAGGGTGTTAAAATTAACACCGCCGGTGTTCTAGGAGGTCCACTCCAAAGGAGTACAAAATCAACTTGGGTGTTATTCTAACACCATATGGTTGTTTTTGTTAACAACAAATTGGTGAAAATAACACCAAAGGGTTGAATTTGACACCCTCTTGTGGCGGTGACTCCTAGACACCGGCGGTATTACTTTAACACCTATGTTTTGCAGGTGTACTCCCAAATCAATTAGCTTATTGCGCTTATTAGTAAGTAAACGAGAAATATCAAGTAGTTGAATTATAATCAACTAAGTTCAGGGAAACTTAAAAATAATATCATAGATATGTGGGGAAATAAGCAAAGAAAAGGGGAAAAACGAAAATGATTTTGAGGAATTATGTTTTACATATCATTATTGATATTAATTTGGCTAGACATTAATCATGTCAGTAAACTTTATCGTGAAGCCTATCTGAGATCGAGCCGGGGACCCTCTGATATTAACCTAAATACCTAACCACGATAATGAACAAAGTACATACCAAAACGTTGAAAGGGTTGCAACAAGAATTTTGATTATAAAAATAAAATATAAAAAATATACTGTATGTGTTAACATTCTCAAATGAAATAAGGGTTTTGTGAAATTTTGCTCAGAAACGTATAGTTAGATGCCATACAAAAAAAAAACCGTTACTAGATGTCAAAAACATAAAAAAAATAATAAAATAAAAACTCAACTGACGCGATTCAAAACTGAAGGCTCTTTTTGCAGTGTTCAGCGCGCGGATCGTCGCTTAGACAGTAAAGACATCTTACAATCTACGTCTGTTAGTAAGACCACAGCTAAAATGCATATTTTTGTTTCAACTTACCCTACTAAACATGCATCTTGTATTTGACGAAATAACGTTGCGCTGTAAAATTGAGTGGACTTCCCAATAAAAAGGATCAGAAAAGACCACTACTTGGCCGTAATTAAAAATCAAGCAAATGAGTTTTGCCAATTTTCCAGGCTATTACGACTATAAATTTATAAGAGGGCTCCTATTTGAACTATGAATATATCAACAGATTATGCACTATTACGGATTTTCAATAATTATAGGTTATTTACAGAAAAATACTGTAAATCTTACAGGAAAACAATCCTATAAACTACAGCTTTTATAGTTCCATCAAAATTTCACTTTATATTTTACGTTTATGCTTATGTTACACAAAGATTAAGGTCCATGTCCGATCGCTAATAGCCTGCTGTTCCCCTGGGACCCCAGATTTTAAACGAAGTGATCAACATTTTGGGTATTCAGAAAGAAAACTACTATTTGTTCTCATTTACCTGTGAAATATTAGGGCTAAAGGGGTTTGGTTTGGATGTAATGAGCGAAAATATGCCCCATTTGGTCGACCCAAATATGAGTTTTACATGCAAAACGGACTTAGAATTTAAACACTTTTCTAAAACACATTTTGCCACCACGTTCTAAAATTTGAAATAGTCTGTTAAATCTAAGCACCATTATATCTAAACATGTTAAAATCTAAACATGTTTAGGGATTGACATTAGGTGTATAGATTTGATGACAAGTGTTTAGGAATTAAACATGACAAATCTCTAAACACTAATTTGCACCACGTTCTAAACACTTTTTTAGTGTACATAATTACTCTTTGGGCATTAAAAAATAATGTTTTAGCTCATATTTCAAAACTGGTTGAAATATCGGTGCAAACTTACAGATAGGGTTTGAGGTGAAGGGAAGGGGGCCATACTATCAAGATTAAAAATTTATAGTATGTGCAACGTAAACTTTTGGTTGACATTTGTGGATTAGGCCTATAAGTTGTGGTTTGTCAGTGCTTATTTCAAAACATTCACCATCTCTGTAATAAATCGCCAAATATACATTTTCAGTTGTGATGAATAAATTTTTAAGTACACTGTAATGTTACAGTAACGTATTTGGCACAATTGTTGTCAGTAATATACTGCAAAAACTCTATTTGTTAGTGTGGCAAAATCATCTCAGTACAGCTACACACATGTACTTAGTGATTCAACCATCGTGTTCACTCTATGGTCTATTGTGTAACTAATTATAGCTAAAATATCTTCACAAATTAAATTACTAATGTTCAATCATAAAGAGTCGTTATGAAAATCATTCCATATCAAGGGCTCAGTTCATGAACATAATAAAACTGTTCAGAGATTTTGTTTTACATCTCTAAGGTAATTATTTTGTACAAATACATTATATTCAGCGTAGATACAATGATTTTCAAAGCTGAATACAAAACCCTCTATATGGTTTCACTTGGCTCTCAAGTTTCGTTGTAGGTAAACCATGAAATTGTGGTCTTACCAAAGAATCTTGACTTTTCTTATTTGGAAATGAAAATGTTTTCACTCGCATTTTCTTTTGCTAATCTCCGGATATTTTATAATCTAAATATTCTCCCCACCTTATGTGATAAGAATAAGTTGGTGTTCAATGTTTTTACTCAAATTATGCTGAAGAAAATGTTACTCTATGTAAACGATGAATCTTTGTTTGGCTCAAAATCGGACAAAATGATTTTAAGTCTCTCTGCAAAATAAGGCCATAACTTTGCCTCCAAGGTCCAAATGACAACAAATACACGTTTTCGGAAAGCCGGTTTATCCCTCTTCATTACACATTGAGCAAAAGTAATTCTTAACTATTTTAATTATTTTTTTTTCTGATGTAGCTTTTTTGAGCACCATTTGTAGTGTTCTCCATGACACTTGGAACACATAATGAATACCCAAGGAATCATTAGTACTGAAAAGAAAATTGGGACTATTTATAATGATGAGCGAAACATCAGTTTCCATGCACGCGCGAAAAGTTAGCAATTTTTTTTTTTTTTGGATTTTAATCGCCACATCGCACGGTATTTAAAGGCATTAGAGACCATATTGATTTATAAACCAAAAAGTGGGTTTGTTGAGACATTTACGATTTTTATGAGACCTTTTCCAAACCATATATTCATTTACAGGAGCATCGATCCAGAGACCTATTTTGGTATTTATAATAACAAGAATAAAATACATGTTGTATTTTTATAACAATTGTAAGATCATTGGTAGGTTGTACCCCCTAGTGAACTTTATCGGTGCGCAAAAACACTAAAAGCTTTTTTGTAGAATTTATGACGTCAATGTGACGCTATTAATTAGGTATGGCCTATACTTATTGGTATAATGGACAGGGGGACTATAGCTGGCACTGGTACCAAATCATAAGCAGCAAGTGCCCTATGATCGAATCCGAAAGGGTGTAAACCTACCGTGTTACAAAAAAGCTTAGTAAAACGACTATAAAGAACACATATGACCTTGATATTGCCTGGCTACCTTAACATAAGATACCAACAACTTATATGTGCTGCGTATGTATCAGATTAACTAGTAGAGTTTCTGTCACGAGGTCAAAATTATGTTACATTAAAATGCACGCCGTCGAATTTGTTCATTGAGGTCTTAGCTTATGCGAAATCACAGAGGATACAAGGGTACCTTGAGCCACCTGGTATAATGATTTCCAGTGAATAATTTTACCCCCAAAAAAAAATAAAATGTACCATCCTTGAACATAACTTCAGCAATTAATAGTTCATGTATTGAAATATATATAAACGGTATCAATATTTGATGACAAACTTTTGAGGATTGGTTTTTTTTAAGGACGTTTATCTGTAAAATGTAATTCGCAGTTTCCCCAATGGGTCTAAACTTTAAGGCTATAATTTCATATTGCATTGATGTTGCGAAAGTATAGGTTTCCCAGTTAATTTCGCACTGTTTAATTGTTTTAATAAACACCAGACAATTGGGAATTGTCCTAAAAATGTGAATCGTGACAAAAACGCAAAATCAATTTAATTTTAGGTAATGTAATTAATTTTGTGTATTGTCTATGTATTTCAACTTTGTGTCATGATTCGTCCAATTGCTCGTCGAATTCTTCCGTCAATATCAAGATCGGTGTATTAAAAAAGCAAATTCGTCCATTTGACATTGAATATTCATTATCGTATCTTTCAAATTAGTCACGTGTGTGTAGGACTATTTTATTAACATTGAATATGGTTCTATTGGGGAGGTTCTGAAATGTTTTTCTCCAATTGTATCTTAAAAACGTGCTACTAGTAATTTCAGTCTGCCTTGTCGTTTGAGTCTTTCGCCTGAAAATTACGCAAATAGGATTTTACCAATTTGTTAAATAAGGACAATATAGCATTTGTCAAGTCGATATAATAAAAAAATGAATCTTAAAAAAAAATATGTATATTACTTTTGTGAACTTTTTAATCTTTTGCATTTTTATGATTTTGACTATTTTGGGTTTAACCCGTTTAATCAATGTCGGATTTTTACCCTTTATGACCACCCACACAGAGAAAACGCCTGTTCAAAAAGTTTAATGACAAGTTGTTTTAACGGGTGAACTGAACGTGTGTTAAGTTTCACCCGGTAAAAACTTGTTTAAATTTTTAAACAACTGTTTAGACTTTTGAACAGGTTTGCTGTGAACATAGATTTGATAAAAAGTATCAAATAAGCATGTGCAACCCCACCCGCAACTTTGGTAGACGGAAGTCTGCTTTCTTAAGCATATTAATTGGACTTGGCCTAATAGGGTGAGAACCACATCATGAAATACACGCTTTATTTCATTTAGCGATTACCCGACGAATGTGAAAGACAGATTCTTAAACATCAATTATAAAAGACAAGTGCTTTTTTATTCAGTCGTCATCCCCACGGGGCGAATTGGTCAACGGATTTGACGAAGATCACGACACACAGTTGAATACAATGATAAAAATGAACATCAGTTAATGAAAAGTTAAACGGTTTTGCGTTTCTCGCGACTCACATTTTTAGGACGAAATCCAAATTGTCGGTTGGATCTAAAGTTCAATTACACAAGCACGAAAATAACTGGGAAAAAGTATAGTAGACCATTGTTGAGGCCCATGTTGACTTGCCAGGATCCGTTTTAACCCGAGAGGGTTCTCAGGGGTTTGTTGGGTACCCAGGCTCGATCCCAGGGTGTCTGAAAGTGACCCTATTAAAGGGACCAAATTTTCAGTTAAAAATATACCCCTACAACCGGAACAGTTTTTTGGTGAAATTATGGACAGTTTCATGCGACAGTAATTACCCCTAACGGGACCAATTTGCAGTGGAATTTACCTTTGCGGGACCTGTTCTCAATACGTGAATAAAAGAGATACCTTTAAAATAGCCAAAAAAGAAAAATGACACTTGTGCTACTGCAAGAAATATTACACACTCAGGGTTATTTTGCTGATATGTTTAGGTTAATTTTTTCCTATTTGTATCATTGAACCAGTCACAATCACAACTGAATTTGATACCCCTAGCGGGACTAAAACTTGATTATTGTGAATTTGATATCCGTAGCGGTAGTCCCGCATTTGCAGCTAGACACTCTCTTTTTGGAACGAGCATGGGTACCCGAACAAAATCCAAGAACCTTCCCCGGGCGTCTTAATTAAGATTAATACTTACTCATAAAACACAGGTTGTGGAAATCATAGCTTTCAGTGTGCTGCCGACCTCTCATGTATTCCTGCGTACAAGGTGTGTAATTCAAGAATTGATTGTTCAGATCGAAGTGATGAACTGGATTGCGGTGAGTATGTGTTCTACTAACCAAATTGATTCAAAATGTTTTACCTTAAGGGACTGTAAGCAAAAACGAGCGAAGTAGGGTGCCATAATACATTTTATTTTATCCAATCTACTTTATCAATTTTATTTTATGTGTAAACAGTACAATTTTATAATTAATGTCGCCGGCGATATTAACAGCAGATGAAATGGCATGTAAACACACGCTAGAGTTTATTCTCACGGCATGCACCTTGTTTGACCGGTCTGTGACCTTTGTGGTTTTAACATCAATGAGTACGAGTCTATGATATTCATGTAATAGACACATTTCGTCGGATGTATTACATAGTGACGGATGTTAAACAAAATACGAACTTTTGTTTCTGAGAAAATCGCATTTGAAAAATCGCGAACTCTAGAGGGTCCATGCACATCCCCACATACGATTCAAACAATCAAACCGATTAAAAAACGAAATTCTTACTTGATAAAATGGATGTAATACATTGGAAAAGTTAACCATCCGTCACACCACAAAATACGCAAATCGGCGATTATGTTCATGTTTGAAGATTTTGATATTTAGTACCATTTCCCTTAATTTCGTAAAAATGATAAAAATTCAACATCGTCACTATGTAATACACCCGACGATTTGTTGATTAAAGTTACGGCAAACTTAAAAGTTAGCCTACAAATTCCTTGGATGTCTTTACCATCTGTTTTTGGACATGTTTTGTTTATGTTTAAAATATATCTCTATTCTTCCAATGGCCTAGATTATCATTTGAGAGCAAATTGAAGAAATTCATATTTTCTGAAAAGTGCCAGTGCCGCTTAAAGAGATTACCGCAAAGGGGATTTGGCATCCTGGCCAACCATGGCATAAGTCCTTCTATCATTAACAGACCTTTGTAGAACTGAATGCATCAGATTCCAGTAAGCCGATTCTGTAGAGTAACTCTGTACCATGGATATAATATGTTTTGGCAACAAAGGCCTATTCTCCACATGGCCGGGGATTGAACCCCATATCAATATCGCCATCATCGAAATATGCGAGAAGTCTCACTTAATTTGAAATCTACTATAATAAGATCGGCCTAACATTGGTAGTTTTTGCCTACCTTTAAGCCAAAGTTTGACTTTTGACTGCTGAAGGATGTGTTGGCAGAATACCGAATTCATTTTCAACGGTCCAATTATAGCTTTGTGTTCATCATATCCAAACAGCATTATCATATTTTATGCGACCAGGAAAATGGAACAAATAAAGTGAAGCTAGTCGATTTTAAGAATTATCTGAAATTGGATACTGACAGTCCTCGTAATTAGGGATCACATCGGCGGATGTACACTATCTGTATGATAAACGTGGCACACGTCTTCACATGGGCATTGTGTTGTTGTGTTAGCCACTGAAACTAGTGCCATTTCTGACCGATTCGGACAAAGAGCAAGTTTAAAACTTACCTTTTTAATTTAATTTTCTACTTTTTTGTCCAATAAACGTTCTCGATAGATTTCTACAACGATTCAAGTGCAAATTTAGAGAAATCGCATCCTCAGAAAATTCCCCCGTATCCCTACGAATCGATATTATTCTATATGCCTTGAAAACAATTTCCGAGAGTTAGGTTATGAAATACTCGACAGTTATAATGACTATATATAAGTCTAGTAGGCATTCAATCGCGTGTGTAGTAATGGGCGTTTACGTTCAAAATGAAATCCATTATATTTTAGCTCATTTGTATCCGGGGAGTACTCATGGGGGGGGGAAAAGGGTAGGTACATATGTGCCGCCGATATGGGTCACATTTTCACGCCTTACTATAACAATGGGTCATTTTTCACACCAGGCTACTATAAAGATGGTTCACTTTTTGAGGTCATTGCTACTATATAAATGGGTCCATTTTTCAATTTTTGGTCGCATTTTACTACGAAAATGGGTCGATTTTTCCAATTTTCGCTCAAATCACAACGAAAATGGTTGATTAGAGATTTTGGAAAGAGTTACTATGAAAATGTCCCGATTTTGTGAAGATTACTATGAAAATGGTGCGAAACTTCAAAGTCAACTATATAAATGGGTCGAAATTTTGGAACCAACTATATAAATGGGTCATTTTTTTGTACAATTTGGTCACTATAAACATGGGTCGATTTTTTACCCGGTGGACGCACACCCGTATCCAATTTTGGGTCAAGTACCCCACCCCCGGGATTTGTATATACATAGAAAACTGACTGATACCACCGGATGCACTTGTATTCCAAGGTGACATGTCATCTGAACACTGATTGGCATATACAGCCTGCCTCAAAATAAGTCATTTTTACTTGGCATACTATTAAAGAACAAAGACTGGGCTTTCCAATAGTGTTTTTTTATTTGCTTTGTCAATTCAGAGATATAATGCTAAATTTAGTGCGATTTTGTGCCACTTTATCCATGGGCAGAGTTGTTTCGCGCAGTTATGCCATGCTGTCTTGAAGCTCACAAAAGATTGCAACTTGACAAAAGAAACAAAACACAGATTAAAGTACAAAAATAAAGTCTATTTTTTTTGGACACAAGCTAGTCAACATAATCAGTTCAATGATACGTATTTTTTTCACAAATAATAAACAAATACAAATATTTATTACACGTCAATGAAGATGGAGCTTTGAATTTATTACATAATTGGTATATGTTAAAATCATGCCAGAATGAATATAATTGCAACCAAAATAAACACTTCAAAGAAAAGGAAAGTTGTAAAAATAATGCACTATCTTTGTACATTAATTAATTGTTAAAGTTAATAAAAAATTGAATTTGGAAGCAGAGTATCAAGGTGTCGGTAGGACGTTGCGTTTCATGATACTTCAGGACCATAAACACTCTCTCCTTCATGTCGCTGTGTGGTAATGATTCTCTTCTAACAAACAACAGTATGTTACAGAAGATAATTTTCATCATCAACTGTTTTGGCGTCTTTTAAAGTTTCTTAATGAAGTTAATCCCTCTTTGAAGATTTCAAATCTTTTCAAATGTGAATAACTAATGTTTAACTAATTCTTTCACCGTTTTCATTCAATCAAAGTGGCACAAACTTCCTGTGTTTGGCATGAAACTGGAGTTATCTTTTGATTAAAACAAGCAAATAAGATAAAACAAAAAGTAGTGGAAAGCCTGGCCTGTTTTCGTTCATGTGATGCACAAAACGACTTATGTTGAGATATAATATTGAAAAAAAAAATCTGTTTTTGATTGTACCATATTTTTAGATAGGCTGAACATTAAACAGAAGTGTGACCTTTTGCCGAGTTTGGGGCTGGATGAAATATGGCATTGTTAGATAACAACAAAAGGTCGTAGCGATTTTGGTATTAGCGGAGGTGTGAAATGAGACTCAAAAAAACTCAATGAGACTCATGACAGTGCTCCGTCAACGGGTAGAAAGCCTTGGTCATACCATCAGAGCAAGAACAAATCAGTTAAAACCACTGGCCCACGCAGCACCTTTCCCCGGACCTTTATGTAGCCGCCTCGGGTTAATGAGATATTAAAACATCTGTGACATCGCTAATTTACCTTTCATCAATCACATTACAAAAATTGATGATAATCAGGGTAGAACAAAGCTCTAAGGGGGGGGGTGTTATGGAGCCGATAACTGCCTTTTCCACAGTCTCCTTTAAGCAAGTATACTGAATCTTTGTGAATTGCTTTTCAATGTTATATCATTATTTCTTATAAGGATTCTGTGCAACTGGATCAATGCAATGTGTTAAAAAGGAGGATCCTTCAACTAAAGTCTGCGTTCGACCTGAAGAGTTTTGTGATGGCACCCTAACATGCCAAAATCACGATGATATCATAAATTGTGGTAAGGTTGAATTTATTTCGGTATATATAATATAAAGCCAAAATACAGTGTGTCCCAATAAAAACGCAACACAGCCACTATAAGTCGTGAACAAAAGAACACGACTTCTTCTTCTTTGTTGTAAGGTAAGATAGGATTGTTAGTTAATGTTCCTGAAAAGTTCAAAAAGGTAGTCAATATTTTTTTTAAATATGACCCCAGAAATCAAGTAACCCGCAGGACACATTTTACCAAATTGAAGCGGATAGCAACTTCAACTACGACACTCTACATTTTTTTTGCAGAACCACCAATATGAATCCAATCGATATTTTACTGTTTATCTTAAATGACAGGTGCTGCAGCAAATATTAACATATGTTTCTATTAGTAATAACAGTTAATAAACGTGCATTTTAAGACACTTATAAGATGAAATTAGAAATGTATGCTCAACAAACACCTCATATTGCCCAAATTAGACAACATTGGATTAGATTTAATCAATCATCATAGTTTTGTGACAGCACACAAAGAGTAATTTGATCCAGTAGAAGTTATCCTGCAAGAAATTTGGGCAAAGAAATGTTTATTACAACCCAAATTGTATTTGCCATTCTGTTCTTCAGTGCCACCCTTGATCTTACCAATTCCTCATTTTATAAAATGGGTCCTGCGGGCCACTTGATTGCTGGGGTCATATCATAAAAACTTTTGACTCTATCAATATGAAATTTCAGGGATATCAACTAACACTCCCTTCTTACCTTACAACAAATAACTTATAGCGGCTGGTACAAAGTGTTGCGTATTTATTGGGACACGCTGTACATACAAATAGAGTGTAAATCTATTCTTTAACGAATTTAACGGTATCCATGATATTCTTGTATTTTCTATGACAGCACCCTGTGGCATAAGTCAAATCAACATCAATTTAGAAAAACCAGCCTCATTAATGTCACCGGCCCATTTGAGGACCAACATCCATTGCATCTGGTACTTCCGATCTCCGAGTGGAAAATATGTAATTCTTTTGCGTTTCATTAGCCTCGTCCTTACAGGAAAGAGTCAAATATCCATAGCAGGAAATAGCCCTATATCATGGACAAAAATGTTTCATATTCTTAATTATAAGACGATGAACCCTGATTTTATTAAGGCGCCTGGAAACAGTGCGAACATGGAGTATATCTACGATGCAACAACAAAGGAATCCAACTGGTTTTCCCTTCAGATTTCTGCTCAGAGTGAAAAAGGTAGTCATTATTTTATATTCTAAAACAAAATGAAATTAAGTTTGTTATACGCCTTTCATGCATTGTGCGCTTACTGAAAAATGTTGAATCAATATATGTAATATCCACCCTCATAAAATTGTAACAAGCTGAAATTTCCAGTAAAAACGCAGAAAAAATATGCACATCGGTCAAATTATAAAAAATATCGCAATTGTGTTGAATTTCATTACTTAATTACTGAATTTCATTACTACATTTCATTACTTAAAGGCTGACTCAGAGATTTCTCGAGGGAATCGCCCTCAATTTTCTAACAAATCTTGTTTTGGTCATATACATCATGCAGTTAAACTTGTAGCGCTATTCGTATGTCAAACAGGGTTTGCCATCACATTTAATATTACCCTTTCTGAATTTAATCTTAAATTTTGATGGCACTTTCGGATTCTGTTAAGCGAGTATCTATAATCAATCGGTATAAGAAAACTGGTTGAAACACGTTTAATTTGGACCTCATTTCCACACGTAACGTTGGAATCGACCATTAGAAAATCTGAGTCTGCCTTTCGTTAATATACTTCTTGCACCTTTTTGTGTTGAACCAAATTGCTCCAGGTTAGAGGTTTTATGCTATTGTCCTTGGCCTAATATTTTTTCTTGAAAAGGGTTCTTTTTCCCCAAACCATATTTGAAATGATTGTTTTAATAATTCCTCATGAGTGTTAGAAGTAAAATTCTATGACCAGAAGTATTTCTTATACTCAGTGCTAAAATATATCAAATTAATTAAAAATGTTTAACTACTCAAGTTTTATTCCTACAGATATAACTTGTGACACATGGTGTAATCGGAAATGGACACGATCTCTAGACGTTTGTATACAAACCTAACATGATTTGTGATGGCAACAACAATGTTATGTGCCGCGGATGAAGATGGCTGTGGTGCGTACTAGAAGCGTGCCCAGAAACCTCACAAATTGGGGGGGGGGGGGGGGCCTGAACGGCTGAAATGTGCAGGCTCAAAATGGCTGACAATTGTTCAAATTTTTCGGTGAAAACCGGGGACGTGGGCCCCAAAGCAACCCTCTGGGGCACGCACTTGCGTACCTGTCGATTGTTTGTAATCATGAATATGGGTCACAAAGACCAGGAACCTGGCCAGGAGACATTCTTTGGAATTAGAGTAGATCTAATTAGGGATAATTGATTGTTAAAAAAATGTCCCTTAATCAGCCTTCGGACCGGTTGAGGCCATCGTTGCACAACTCGTTAGTAGTGGTCATGGTTCTTCGGAGCAAGTTTGACCTGTGATCACCCAAGGGACCCCTTAATGTTGGCCTCTATCATGTTTCCTATACCAAAATGAACTTCCCCCACATTTTCACAAATGACCTTGTCGAGCTCTGGTATAATGGTGAACGATCTTGACCTAATGGTATTTGCGATTAATCTGGTGATCGTTGACTTCAAAATTTGATCCAGGGGAGCAAACAGAAGGCTTGGAGGGACCTGGATGGGTGCATCCTTTGACACTTTACATACACAACTGTGTTTGGCATAATCAAACTGTGAATACACTGTGACAGATGTGCATCACAGGTACATTCATGTACAAAGATTGAAGTGTCGCTCTGAATGAGCTGGTAGTGGTTGCTTGTTGGCGACGCCTGTCGGAAATCTTCCAGTTCTGAAACCTTACGGGGAACCTCGCCAAGAAGTGTGATTGAACCTGGTAGACGAACCCCCCTCCACCACCATTTGAGGATCGGAGAGTTCCACGGAATCACATTGCTACCATTCCGTGTCCCAGCATTCAAGCATCCCCCCATCATCTCACATTCCCTATTTGTTTTTTTTACCATGATTCGATCAGATATCAAAAAATAGACAATAACTACAGAACCGGCCAGCCACCAATCATAAGTCAAAGCGAGATAATATGCAAAAACCCTCAACAAACACCAGGCATAAAAATCAGAATGGCAATATGTACCATCACATGTGGAGCGATCCCTAAACCGGACTAAAATTACATTCTTAAGAGTAAAGTGATAATAAATGGATTTATATATAAATTAAAGAATTTAATAGAGGGTACATGTGGTTCAGTGGATATCGTCGCTTTCTCATAAGCATAAGTTGTGGGTTCGAGCCCGCCCGCTGTGCCAATTGTGTTGTGTGCCACTTGGGCACGGACACCAATTTACCTCGCTTGCCTTCTCTCCCACCAGGGTACAAATGGGTACCGGCAATATGCTGGGAATGCCAAAACAGACTCGCTGTACGGGAGAGTGGCGCAACCCCCACAGCAACATTATATGAGGGAGTGTGGCCAAACGCCAATGACAGGAGATGGGCACTCGCCCTGCGGGCGCCCATTTTGAAAGCATTTTTAACTTGGTAAACAGAGGGCGAAATAGAGGCATCCATTTCATCCACAAGAAGGGACCCTGTGCTTATGCTCGTATTTCTAGACAATATCAGTAAAGAAAGTGTTAGGCGAGAGGATAAGAAGACCGGGGGAGGTACCATATTGTGGATAGAATGAACTTTGACAAGAAAACTGGAGGAAAATTATCGCGAATAGAATTATGATTAAATTAATAAAAGATGGCTACGGCTGCTAAAATTTTCTTCTAAAAAGCATATAATAGATTTGTTGACATTAGGGACATCTGGTAGCTTGACCAAAACCCAAACAGGAGATTCTTAGCAAGTTCAATGTTTACGGCGTCAATCGAGATATTTGAAATTATTATGAGCAGCCAATAGGATTGTATCTCAGCGTAAAGAGTGGATGTTAAAAACAATTGCTAGAATAATGAATCATTATATTAAAATAATAGTAGGACCCAAAATAGAGGCTTGGGGGAGCTCCACAAGGAATATCTAAAAAAGAGGATTTATGACGATCATATGAAACGCATTGTGACCTTGTTAGTAAGGTAACTTTTAAACCACTCGAAGGCAACACCGCGGATACCATAATGTGAAAGTTTAGATAATAGAAGCATAGTTTATAGTATCAAATGCCTTCGAGAGGTTAAAAAATATACCAATTGTGTGATTGCTCTTATCGAGTTCAGATAAAACTTTGTCATAAGCTTGGCGAATGGCCATTTAAAATGAAATTTGAGGCGAAATCCAACTTGATTTTTATGTGAAAGATTGAAACGGGAAATGTAACTATAAAGCCTTTTATGAATTAAACGTTCAAGAATTTTAGACAAAACAGGAAGAAAAGAAATAGGCCTATAGTTCTTAAGTCATGATTATCACCGCTTTTAAAAATAGGAACGATTCTGGCAATTTTAAGTTTATCTGGAACTTGACCGGAACTTAGAAATGTAAAAATATACGCAAGGGGAAATGCAAATAAACTGGCACATTTGAAAAATAGTGCGCCCTCAAGATTTTTCAAGATTGATATTTTTGCATGGTTGTAAAGCTTTTATATACATTAACCCTCACCTGAAATGATTAAGACCAAATCTGCGTCCTTATGATCAAACAGACCGATTTCATAATTAATGTCGCCGGCGACATTAATTCAGCAGACGCCGGAAATTGTGTTTAACACAATACAACGCACGCTGTATGCATGTTTCCCACGGCATGAACGCTGTTTGACCGGTCTGTGACCTTTGTGGTTTTAATATCAATGAGTACGAGTCTATGATATTCATGCAATATACACATTTGTTGATTAAAGTAATGGAAAACTTAAAAGGTAGTCTACAAATTACCTGGATGTCTTAACCTCTTATTTAGTATGTTATTTTATGTGTAAAATGTATCTCTATTCTTCCAATGGACCTGACGACATTGGAGCAAATGAAGAACTTTCATATTTTGTGAAAATGTGCCAGTGCCGCTTTAAGGTTTTAACCGATTTGATAATATCAGGTTTCATATCATCATAACCGCCATAACAGATGGTCTGAGCGATGGTCATCCTCTACCTTGAACCTAAAGCAGTTTGTCGGCAGCCCATCTAGCAAGCCCAAAGGTTGTAACCTGTGTTGGAAAGCATGGGTTAACCTCAACAGACTCAGAACCGCCGACAAACTCATTGGCCGTACAAGCACTTCCTTCACAAGACCGGTGTAAAACTTCCACCAAACTGCGATTGTGGAGAGCCACAATCCATTAACCACATTATTGATGTGAGGTTAGAAGCAGATGAATTCCAGCAGGCCCGTATCCGGGGGGGGGGGCAAAAAAAAAAAAACAAAAACAAAAACAAAAAGAAAAAACTAAAAATGGCTCAAACAAAGTAAACAAGGACCCGGTGTACTATACAGAAGCAACTTAACTTCACCACCATCGGACCGGACCCGACAGCACCTTGTTAGCGTACTGGAACTTTTTTGTTTTGTTTTGTTTGCTTATTTTGCCGCATCAGCCTATTTGGGTAAAATATCAGCCTCTCGGCCCTCAGATACACTCCCAGCCTCCATGGTTTCTCGCTTCGCCCTTTCTGTGGTTTTGAAATAATTCTAGCTATGGCACTGCTCTTACAGAGTGATTTTCATTTCCTCTTTATCTATGCTTAAAGAATGTGGATTGGGTAATATATTCATCGACCAAAATGAGGTGTTCAATATAACGACTCCGAATTATCCATCGAATTACCCAGACGAAGGAGCTTGTTTATGGCTAGTGACGAGCTCAAGTGGATACAAAGTAGTCGTTGATGTTTTCAATTTTGATATGGAACGAAGTTTCGACTTCTTATCTGTTGGCCAAGGGCACGACTCATCAGAAAAGGCTTCTCAAATTGCACAACTTAGTGGACCGATCAAACTGAAGCGATTCTTTTCCTTCGGCAGTGCAATGTGGCTAAAATTTGAAAGCGATGGTACGGGAAGTCAACAAGGATTTCTTCTTACAATCCATGGATTACAAATGCATGATGAAAGTATGTATTCAGTAATTGACTGAGATAATACATAGCAATATATGGAATCACACCACTAAATAAACTAAGTGTAGCAAACGACGTCAGTGCCGAGAGAGTGTTGGCGTCCTAAATATGGCCCTTGCCTAAATGAAGAGTCACAAAATGTTGATAAGTTGTGTCTTTAAAGTCTGACTCAGAGGATTTCGAAATAATATTATTTTGTGTAATAATGAAAAATAGTCAACTAGAACTAAAGATAGTAACCTAAAATGCACAATTCCGAAATTTGAGATGAATCGGATTTTTCGTTTTGATGCAGTAAAACATTATGTGTAGTATTACGTCCCATAGGATACTGTGTATAACAAAAATTCCGGATCCGGAATTTTATAACAAAGTTGTGATTTTCTACAGGGTGAGTCAAAAAAAAACTTGACCCTAATTGTGTCCGCCTAATTGTGTCCTAATATATGCGGTATTATCTGAAAGCTTAGTTCATTATCTTTAATTTGCTGCAAAGACCATTCAAATCAGTTAATATAGACCGAGCTACAGTCGTTTGAATCAAGTTGTCGGTTTTGGGCTCTGTCCACGGATTCACATTCAAATGAACGGTGTCCAGAAGAAAGTCGAGCTATTTATTGAACGCAGAAAGGCTGACTACTTGATTCAAACGACTGTAGCTCGGCCTATACTGAACCGATTAGAATTATCTTTGTAGCAAACTAAAGATAATGAACTAAGCTTTCATAAGATACCACATACGTTAGATATTTGTCACTTAGAAATTCAAAATGGCGGGCACAATCAGGGTCAAGTTTTTTTGGACTCACCCTGTATATGAAGGAATTTGCTTTAAGCTTAGCAATTTCACACAGTGATTAGTATATGAACAAGCATTATCTACATGCAAAAAACACGATTTGGAAATTGAGGGCGCCCTCCTCAAGAAATCTCTGAGTCGGCCTTTAAATGAAATTTGAAATTAATCCTAATGTGTGGACTAGTAACAAACCATTTGGGTGGTAAAGATTTTTTTTGTGCCTTTTTTGTATAACTTCTGATGGTTTGGGGAAACTCTGCAATTTTAATTTCTAGTACGATTTCAACTAGGCGTGGAAGTTTTGAAAACATGCAAATCTTTCGATGCTCTGTAGCTCAAAAATCAGCCTTCATCATATGACTTTTTCATTTTTGTTGAAGATGTATGGTCCTAATCTTCCAAAAAATCCAGTTTTGAAATAACCAGTCGCTTTAAAGCCGAGAATAGAAATTGACGTTTGGTGCGAGGTCATTTGTCCACAAACCTATGGAGAGTTATTTAGTGATGTGATTCCATATATCAATATTGTTGTACAAACGAAAAGTATTTTAACAGTTTACAAAAGAAAACTACTTGGTGGTAATAGTAGGGTTATAAATGAGAATCCTATTGTCATCTGCAAACATTATCCAATGCTCAGATCTTGTTTAAACTGGTGTCAAATTATTGCCTAAAGCAGAAAATGCATTTTAACACTTAAGTGCCCAAGGGGGGGGTCCATAGTACCCAACATTTGTTGTTTTTTTTTGCGATTTCTCGGTTACGCAATCAATTTTTTCAAGGAGTTTTTTTGCTAATTGTCTGATTAATGAATACGCTTCTCCTGATATTAAAAAAATTCAATCCGCCCATGGCTTCATTAGAATAATTAGGTTGGTTCACTCAGGACCCCCCCCCCCTTGGGCACTAACGGAAGTGAAAAAATCAAGATATTTTACTGATTAAAAAATTAAGTAATTAAATCTTGGGATTTATTTGCTTAGATATATACCTTAGGAGGCAGTTAATTAATAATTAATAATACTTAAATCAAATAACCTTTTATATGCTGATCGCATCAATTTTATTTTTGTCATGACGTGCTCTTAACTCTGTAAGTCTAAAATAAGGTGATTTTGAAGTTTCTGAGAAAAATACAAGATGGTAAAAATTTGGCTATATTTTGGAATGATTATTTTAATTGGTTATTCCAGAGTAGATATAATGAATTATTTTGGTTCAAAACCTTATATTGGAGTTGCTGAGGATGGAAATGTGCGAACCACTTTTTTTCGGAGAGTGACGATTTCAATTGGCCATAGGTCATAGGTCAAAGTTCGGATTTCAATTTTATTGTGGGTATGTGGTTCTTACGAGACCTCCATTTACTTGTGTTAGTGTCATGATCAAACTCCCATGGGAAAAGTGGTTATCTGGGTTGGGTCCCTAGGAACCCCCCTCCCCCCTTGGCCTTGGGCACTAACGGAAGTTTTTTTAACTTGGGCACTTAAGTGTTTAATTCGTTTGTGGGTACAGCTTTGTATACAATTTTTGATGGCAATTTATGGTGACCCTATAGACCATGTAGACTCTTGTTATATTTTGCCCACTTTCGCAACCAAATTTCAAACATTGTAAAATAAGGCAAGACAAACAATTTGACACCATTTTAACTAAAGAAACTGGACAAATCTTTTGATTATAACGAGACCAATGTATCGGTGTACATTTTTAAACACAATTTGACTTGATTTCAAATTACTGCCCCTGTGTTAATTTTATCCTTTATTTTTCAATGTTCACTACATGTCCCAGAAGTTGGACCCAAAATTCTGATTCATCACCCTTAAACTATAGAAAAAACACCTTCAAACCTTCTTCCCCAAACTTCTAGAATATCATTCTCTACTATAAGTTGAAGGTTAAACAAACTTGTCAATATTCATCATATGAATTTATGTTGATAGTTATTGTTCAGGATATGTTGAACCTCTTTCTTTCTTTTTCTTGTTTAATAATTGAAATGTTCAAATCATTAGGTTTACATTTAGTTTATATTTTTTCATCTTTCATTTTATCTTTCATTTAATTTATAGATTAAGAAACTGTATCTTTGTTGTGTTTGTGTGATTATGTACAGCGCATAGATACTTTGTTGTAGCGCTTTATAAGTGACAATTATTATTACTATTATTAATGTTATATGACTAATTCAGCGTTAAGGGGAAATTATCTTTTGTGTTATGCACGAAAGTTGGTGTTAAGGCGAAATTCTGTGTCCCCTTAAGTCATTTATTTTTTAAATAAATAACAAAAAGAGCTCATTATAAACTAATGAATGATTAATATTTCCCCTTATTCCACTGTTGTTGTTGTTATTATTATTATTATTATTATAGTAATGATTTCAGCCACCACGAAACTGTGTTTTTGGACAAAAAATACCATATTGTGCCCATCTTCAAAATATCACCTAGAGCAGAATATATGCCGACATTACGCTAACCCTGACTCTGACAATTATGCAACATTTCAGTAACTTCATAGAGCATGTTTAGTATACATTAAGACTTCAAAATGCTGATTATCCTGACATAACATGAACAGATGAAGGATGGCCCCCGGGAGGATGGCCTCAGTCACTTTAACTGGAGTGTTCATTTGTTTTACAATTGGAATTGGAAGGGTTGGTTTTTTAGCCGAAAAAAGTCTTATCCTCATTTTACGAGTTTTATTAACAAAATCGCATTCTCCCACCTTAAATCCTCGCCCGATGCCCGCGCATATAATGATCATCATCTAAACGGTGTCTTATTTTTACAATTTAAAGCACGGCGAATTGTGTGCGTATTATTAGGAAAACTAGTGTTTTATTTTGATACTGACCTCTATGGTGCTAATAAGTGTCCTGTTCCCGGACCTGTTCATCACTACATATTGAGCCGTGTAGACTATGGACGTAGACCAAATATTCAACGATTCTGTAGTCCCCATCAGGGGCAAGGGCAAGACCATGTCTAAACGCATTATAAATGATTAAAACTGGCACACTCTCTTGAAAATGAATAAAATCGCACCTCAATTTCTTTTCCAATATCAGTGACCAATGGACATGTATATACACCTGGCACAAAAAGTATCTCGCCATGTTTTTCGATCAGTACTGTGCCAAGTCAGACAATTTTGAAAGTTTCCGAAATATACATTTTGTTGCCTATGTCTTGCTCTTTCATTTAACACATCGCTTGTAAAAAAAACGTGCAGAAATGGCTGAGATAGAACGCCTGAAAGACGCGAACCCCCAAAACCAAAAGTTGCAGTTTTGGGGTTTTTCAATGGACATTGCAGTGTGCTGGGACACGAGCACGCGGACCACGATCAATATTGCAAGTAGGCTTCTCGCTCATTCAGTCGGAAAACCTCTTTGTGTAAAATCAGTACACACGTATTGTCCTCAGAGGAGCCCTTTAACGAAAATGCACGACGGCATGAATAAAGAGACAATTACACAAGGGGTTTGCCTTTTGTACAAACTCAACCACTTAACTTGCAGATTGGGCTGGAGCAGACGTTGCCTAATGACACAAAAGAAAACGCAAAACACCGCAGAATGCAAGTGAACGGTATTCGAGTTGGCCAACTTAAAGGAGAACCCGTGCAACGAATAATATTATAAATATACTCTGTAAAATAATTATTGACCACATATCGAGTGGTTTCATCGAAAAACAGAATTATATTAACCATAACAATGAATTAAAACCATCTAGTCTGACCATGTGCTATTTAAAATTCGCGCTATTGTATAACGTGTTATGTGATACGGTCGGCACGTTTGCGTCACACATGCCATAGTATATACACATTATGAAAGCGTCACGTGTGAAGGTGTATGACACTACTGTGCCGTCGGTATCGCATAACAAGTATACATATCCCATATTCACTAGCGCGAAATTTAAATAGCGCATGGTCAGACAAAAAGTTTTTATTCATTTTATGGTTAGTATAATTACGTTTTTCCATGAAACCACTCGATATATGTTCAATAATTAATTTTAATAGCGTATATTGTATAAGTTATTCTTAGTACGGTTCTCCTTTAAGTAATCCGCACGACTGTGTGAAGGTGGATCAACATGATCAATGTCTGGACACATCTTTACTTAGAACTTTCCTCATAATGAGGCAAAGTTTTGATTGACGCTGGACTCGGCCCAGAAGATGGACCCAGACCCTGAACCGCTAAAAAAAAACCACGCACAGCCACAGAGTTGAGCAAGGGGCAAGGTTTGCTGGTTGACTTCACACCCGCCACCCAATATGCACAGTGAGGGATGCCTGATCATCACGCTTGGGCTTGCCCTTGCTTGTTCACGACCCACAGGGGCAAAACGTTCCCCACCGTAATAACATGGCGGCGTGGGTAGGATTACGTGCACCTGTATGCTTCCGCCAGCAATGGGAATAGGACCCACAATTGCTTATCGCGGCCAGCCCAGCAGTGGCGTTAAAAATTTCTTTTTGACATGGGGGGGGGGGAGGAGGGGGGGAGATGGAGGTGTGACGAAATTTATGAATGAAACGGGGTGTGCTGAAAAGCTCTATTACTAGCACATCTGCGCGCGAAGCGCGATAAAATTTTGCCATTTTGTAGAAGCTAACAGCCTTAAAATAATTGTAATTAGAAACAAAATACGTGCGCGAAGCGCGCTGAAATCTAGCACTTTTTAAACTATTATGGTAAAATTGAGGTTGGTTATTTTGGTCATCAAAAACACTATTGACAGGCATAAACATTGGGGGTGGGGGGGTGATTAGGTGGGTTGATCTATTGACCAATTACACCCTAATCAAAATATGGGGGGATATATCCCCCCCGGGATTTACGCCTAGCAGCACAGCCAAATGAAAACAGGAAGAGCATTGGCAGGTCAAGGGCCGTTCAAATCCTGCCGCGGTGGGTAACTAGCCAATGCATGGCTGCACGAACACCAAAGATGGCAAGGATGGGGCAATTTACACGAGCCTCCTCCCTCCCCCCGAAAAACAGAAACACGAACCAAGAGATATGGCGGGCACCCGTGAGGACAAATTCTGCCTTGATTAGATTGCCTAATAAAAGCAGTACTTATGGCGTTGTACCACACAGTGACCATTGAAAAATCCCAAAACTGCAACTTTTGGTTTTTTTTTGGGGGGTTTGCGTCTTTCGGGCACTCTATCTCGGCCATTTTTGCACGCTTTTTACAAGCGCGGTGTTAAATGAAAGAGCAAGACCTAGGCAACAAAATGTATATTTCGAAAAAGTTCAAAATGGTCTGACTTTGGCACAGTACTGATCGAAAAACATGCCGAGATACTTTTTGTGCCAGGTGTACTTCAGCAAACCATGAGCAATCTGCCTCATAAAACTAACCATTGTAATATTGCCACGCAGTTGAAAAGATCGGAGGTATTATCACATCAACGATTCGGGTTAAGTAACAAAATACTCGTCGTCTTTCACAATAACTAACAAGTTGACAATATGGTCGTCGATATTACGTTTCTTCTGAAAACGCGGTATATTGAATAGAAATGAAGTTAAGCATAAAGTTACGGATTTTGGTTCTGCACAAAGTCGTTAGGTCAAAGCTTGCCCAGCAACTTTCCTTTCATGAGTTTTGTTCGTATTCTTCCTTTTCAAATAAATAATGAAAACTACGTTAAAATTTAACTGAACACGCACTATAGAAGCTCAAGATTTATTTATTTGTGAATGAGGACAAGTTTTCTGTACTTACGTCATGAAAAATATTCTCAGTCTAAATCGGGGAGATGATAAACATCTGATATCTTTTCAACTGCGAGATAATATAACAATGGCCCTGTGCTCCCACATGAAAATGAATCTGAAGTGTTTTTTCCACCGCATACCGGGCCGATAGTTGAATATCTTTAGCTCAATTGTTTGCTGAAGTCTAGTGTATCCATTGGTCACTGATATTGGGGAATTGAGGTGACATTTTATTCATTTCCAAGAAAATTTGCCAGTTTTATTTGCGGTAACAGAGGGTTATATAATTTTAATAATTCATTATGTAATCGTCAGTATTTGATGCTCGCCGGTTCGAATGTGGCTTGATATATTTCCTCTGGACTGTTACCCTAAATCGGCTTTTATTTATTTATTTTGTTTGTGTTATTTTTACTTTTTTATATTGTGCATTATGTTTTCACTCAATTCTAGATTATCCTTGTCGAGATAACGATGTTCTTGTGACAACGCATTTTGTGTAGCCCCATCGGCAGAATGTAATGGATTTGATGATTGTCTCGATAACTCCGATGAATACGGATGTGGTGAGACTTTGGTTTACTTCTCTCGTAGCGTAATAGAATGCTTCCGTTAGGCATGAAGCGCGTTTGCGATTTTGACTTCTCTAGGGCACACATACAAACACAAACACACACACACACAGACCCGTGCACACACACACACGTACCGCACACAAACGCGCGCGTACCCCTAACCCAATATAAAAAGACTAGATGTCACGCTTTGCAATGACAATTTCACAAGTATTTTGTATTTCAGCGTAGATTGATCTATTTCTGTTCACAGGAACTGAACAAGCTAGAAAATAAGTAGTCGACTTTTTCGGTCTCATTTTATGTAGGTCGAATTAGTTACGATGTTATTGTTGCTGTGATTCTTCTCTTCTTTTTTGTTTGTCTCATGTCTATGTATTTTTTCTCTTATAAAGATTCTTTTAGTCATAACGGTCATATTTGCATTCACTTTGTTAATCATTCAGTATCAATTCTTGTATTTCATTATCCATCTCCACCAAAAGCGATTCATATTGCTTACAATTGTATTTTAAGTGTGTAAGTGGTTATTAATGATTAACCCTAGGTAGGGTCTCAGTCTCCACTTCGATAAAAATCCACCATTCCCGTCATCATTTCAACAGCGCAATTGCTCTCTGGACATTTAATTCATGTTATCATGCCATTGTATTTTTATGTGGCTATGTCCTTTGCTTGGGTTTAATGTTAATATGATGTATATTAATGTATATTTTGCTTACCATTTGATTGTGTGTAGACTTTGTCAAGCGGTTGATCAGCTATTGCTGCCTCCAGGCCTTTTTATACCATGAATAAATAAAAAATTAATTAATTAACGTAAGTCTACGGGGTGACAGAAGGAGATGTTAGCATATTTTTCTTATACTTAGTATCACATTGTACCTGTTTCATTTGGTATACTTATAACTTTTGTATTGATTAGTGTAAACGAAATATTGACTCGAAATATTGAATTTTGAAACCAAAAATAGCTTACAAATTTTGATCAAAAATCGATTTGTCCTCCATTTTAACTACGACCTTAGAGAGTAAAGGATAGATTACATCGGTAGAGTAATTCACATCATATCCCCCACACCATCAAAGTTACGAAAAATAAACAAGAGAAGTTGGCGACTTTTAGGTTCAACATTTATAAACGGGATTCCGTTAAATTGGACAACAATCAGCAACGTTTAAAAACTATTCTTTTCCGTCGCGTAATAACTTTTTAGGGGGAGGGCACATTACACCCTAAAATATTTTCAACAACGGGGTCATTTTGACCCGTTTGAGTCAACTATGCACTGACTAAAATGGGGTTAACTGTTTGACCACTTTGTAGTAAAAAACGTGTGAAATTACCCGTTGTGGTCACATTTTTGCCCCAATTTTTAAGTCGGTGCCATAGGTGACTAGGCGGTTTTTAGTGGTATAAAATTTTAATTAAAACAAAAATATTTTTGTTTTTTGGGTTGAAAATTGTTTCTTGCGAGAGCATTGGGTTGTAGCACTATTTAATTCTGATAAAAAAATCACCACAAGATGCGTGAAGTTAAAGTGTCCCTAAGTGATTCTCACAAATGTTCTTTTTGTTTGAGCTCGTTTCATCTTCTATCCTATGATAAAAGATCAGCGACAAGGTACTATCAAGCGATATTCGGTCTACGATTTGCTTGTATTCTTTCATTTCTTGGATAGATATGTTTTAGATAGGGGTTTGTTGTAATGTTATCCCCTGGTCATATAACTGTAGCCGGACGCGGAATGTTGGGGGCAAGTTGGCGGAGAAGCCACCTCAGCGACCGTGAGAACAATAACCATGAAACCACTAATTTATTTTATTACCACTACTTCAATGCGTCATCCAAACACACATTCACACACCTGTTGTACTGGTAATTCGAGGATAAATGACTTCTACACGATTGACAGCTGAATGTTTATCTAATTTTTGCATCTGATGGCTTACCATAGTCTTTTTTACATAAATATAACAAATGGCTTTCGTCCCTCTCCCCTTTTACACCTGATACTTTGAAAAGAAGTCATCATACATATTCACAGGTGCAAATCAATTTACCATTTTTGTACACCATTTTTAACACGGTTTCAGCAAAGATACCACAAAAGTTAGTAAAAATAAAACCCTCACACAATCATATTTCCAAAACACTTTAATTCTGAAAACACTGAATGCCCTCCATGAAAAATCTCTCTTAATCATGGCACCAAACCCATTAGGAGCGCCAGTGACATGCCACATACCCAAGTTGCGTCATCTAGGCCAAAAGCCGCAATGATACACCGACACCATAAACAGTACGTGCATGGAGTCTCCCACCGAAGTCTCCCAAAGCCATCAGACGGCCTCACCATCGCACCAGCCGTGGAAATCAAGGAGCATTTCCCAATAGATTTTTAATTGCCCAACTAATTCTGACAGTCTAGTCAAGTTGAAATGCAAGACCTATCGCATGTGCGAAAACAATTTATAAAGGTGAGAAACTATAGTAGTTAACATCTCAATTTAAAAAGCGCTTCTTTTCCATAAAAATATACGTAAAACTTCATTTTGAGAGTTAAAAATTCCTTACAATTCTAAATCGCCATGGTAAAACTTTGCACAAAGATGGTGTAGCTAGTGAAATAAATGTTTAAAGACAGCTGCCACTCTTTTTTAGAAAAATGTATCTTGTCCAGGAGCACTATCCTTGTGCTCGAAGCACTCGTTTGTGGCATCTCGTGCTGAGTGGGATTATGTATGCGAACCTAAGTAGACGCTGTCCAGAGGGCGATACGAACAAGGAAGTGGTAATATTTGTCACGTGATTTACTCTGTTAGACAAACTTATAGTCTGATTTTTTATATTCCTGTCAGGTAAAGCCATATTGTCGATGGTGGCATCGAACACATCTGGTGGGGCATGAGTTGAGATCAATAACTACCAATGCTATTAACTATGTGAAATGCTCAACTTGGTTCAACAGAATAAGATGCTCTAACACCATTTAACATTAACACCTATTTGTATCGAATATGTAAAGGCTTCCACCAGATTCAATTGAATAGATGTCTTACAGTTTGAGACATCTATCGATTCTTTGTTTGGAGACATCAAAGAAGGGATAAGCAAAAGGTCTATATAGATAGAAGAGGCAAAACGTTACGTATCTTTAGAAATACACCGCATCGCATGTTTTGCCGACACAAAGAAAACATAGAGTACCGTCCACAATAGAAAGCAATGGCTCCTCCGCTTCTTCCACAGACTGTGGTACCAGCTGTCTTTGGCATATACACTAAACGGTATTGATACAAATCTAATGTATGTGTAGAGGTGGCCAGTTGGTAATACTAGAGTACCTGGATCAGTGTGCGCAGATACTCTTTTTTTTTTCTCATAATGCAATGCGCGCCTTAGGTGAAAAATGTATTCATTGAGGCGGTTTATTTAAATCAGACGTACTGATGTGTCATTGCAATTCGTTGTGTGGGCCAGGTAGGACAAAATTTAAAATCCACCCAATAGCCCCCACATCCAACACCATGTATATTTGGGCTGATGTGTTTTGTATCGATTGACATTATGTGTGTAATTACAAGCACCTCAAACTAAACTTATTTGCCGTGCAATTATTCCAAATGTCAGCGCCCAGTCACGGACGACTGGTTTTTAATGGGTTTCACCCCCTTGGAGGAAGACATGTCATGAACATCGAGGGGCCGGGTGAACTCTTAATCGAGGAGGATTAGGCCACTTAATATATTGTGAGGTTGTTATGAGTGACCAAACCTTTCAGTACTTAGATATATGATTGGACAAGACGTCAAAACTTATTTCTGTAATACAAGTACGAATAAATGTCAACCAGCTTAAACATATCAGTATTTCATATCCCTTGTGACGAAATACGAAGGGGTGGAAAGATAGTGGGGGGTGACAGGGATTTGGGGAAATGTCATGCAAGCAGTGTGATATACAGATAAATCATGCTGGAAAAACAACAACATATGTAATATTGAAATTCCTTCCTGAGGTTGTTGTAAAAATGGGTGGAGGTTCTGATAGTGGAGATTCTTCCTCTTCCAGCAAATATGAGAAATAAAATTTTAGCGAGTAATAATATACTTATTCGTATCATTTTTTTTCTTTTCATATGTTGAATGCTTCTAGTTTATTCAAGTTTGTTTGGAATTTATTCATGCGTTTACCTGTAATATTTTCTCGTGAGAAAAGGGACATTTTATAATTTATGGCCTCAATCTGATCCGACATGGTCACATTAGAATTTCTAGTGAATTAGTGGGTAAAGCTATACACCCTCTCAGAACGAGTGGAATCGTCGACACGCCCCAAAAACGTTTAATGAACTGACGGGAATAAAAAATCCTACTATAGTAACCTTTCCAGGAGTCACGCATGCATCTCACTTACAGTTATCATGGTAATAGTCATCCACTCTGTTAAAAAGCAATACGTTTTGACAACTGAACCCAAAGCTTTTAGAGCTGGCTGTGGTCTTGCAAGGAGGACGTGTAAGTTAGGCGTGTTTTTTTTACCTTTAACGCCTAAACATTGGGTTGTATGAAGAGGTCAGCGTAATATTTCTTTTCATCTTTCATCAAGCTCTACAAGATGCATTATTCGAGTTAACCTTTTGACCTTTTTCTTTAATTTTACATACCCTTCAAGGCTGACTCAGAGATTTCGAAAAAATATATTAATTAAAATAATCATCTAGAACTAGAATGCGTTCCAAAGTTACAGATGAATCGGATTTTTCGTTTTCAATCAGAGTAAACACTTTATGCACAGTATAACAGTGCCATTGGATACCGTGTAAACAAAAATTCCGGAATTTTATAACAAAGTTTCTATATGAAAGACTTCGATTTGAGCTTAGTTATTTCACACAGTGATTAGTATATGGACAAGTATTATGTATATGCAAAAAAAAAACACGATTTCTTTCTTCTTATTAAATCAATATGTTTTAGGTAATAGAATAGAAATAAAGGGTTTGCAGTATCATCTATGGCCTCATAACGTATTCTCGGCCAGAAAAACTTTAAAATAATGAGATCGGCTGCGCCTCGCTCATTTATAGTTTTCCGACCTCGGACACATTATTCGCCCATAAACGATACTGCATCACCCTTTATTTCTTAATTAGTTGTGTTATGACGTCTCGTGGACGCCTAAGGTCAGAAATACCTTCAAACACAAAATAAACGAGCCTTGTGCACAAATGATCTAAATTATACATAACAAACAGTTTTAATGATCTTTACTTGATTTGGTTCAAGAATTTGGTATGTCCAAAACAAAATTACATATACACAATTAGTTAAGATTACTTATGGTTTACTAGTGTCCTGTGTTGAAAGCGTTTTTTTTTTTTTTTTTTTTTCTTTATGCACAGTATAACAGTGCCATTGGATACCGTGTAAACAAAAATTCCGGAATTTTATAACAAAGTTTCTATATGAAAGACTTCGATTTGAGCTTAGTTATTTCACATAGTGATTAGTATATGGACAAGTATTATGTATATGCAAAAAAAACACGATTTCTTTCTTCTTATTAAATCAATATGTTTTAGGTAATAGAATAGAAATAAAGGGTTTGCAGTATCATCTATGGCCTCATAACATATTCTCGGCCAGAAAAACTTTAAAAGCTTTAAAACAGAAAAAGCTCGGCTGCGCCTCGCTCATTTATAGTTTTCCGACCTCGGACACATTATTCGCCCATAAACGATACTGCATCACCCTTTATTTCTTAATTAGTTGCCCTTAAAGTATTTCACTTATTGCATTTAAGGTTACTTATAACTGGGTCCAAGTATCCATACAATGATTAAACGTTTGAATAAATCTTCATTTTGGTACAATATTTTTAAACTATTTGAATATATAACGTGCTCAATATGACCTGACCAGTAGGGCGAAATTGGCTTTTGTTATTCACTCAGAACTCTCTTAGGGCAAAATTTCATTTCCCCTAACGTATCCCTTTGTTTTTTTTTTTTTTTTTTTTCTTTGTGGGGGAATTCCCTAGGTTCTGCAATATTTTGATCTCAAAAGCATAAACAAGTTTCTAAGTTTACATCTTGGGGAATTCCCCACTTCCCTTATTGTGCAATCTAAACAGGTGCAGCCTGCATAAACAACTCTAGGGAATCCCCTTTTCTCTCTTTTATAGTAAACAAAGTGCCTTTCCCATGAGAAATCTTTTCTCAAATAAAATTGAAAAAATAATATATTTAAAAGTTTATCAGAAAAATGGAGGCCATATAACAGTTGCCCTTAAAGTATTTCACTTATTGCATTTAAGGTTACTTATAACTGGGTCCAAGTATCCATACAATGATTAAACGTTTGAATAAATCTTCATTTTGGTACAATATTTTTAAACTATTTGAATATATAACGTGCTCAATATGACCTGACCAGTAGGGCGAAATTGGCTTTTGTTATTCACTCAGAACTCTCTTAGGGCAAAATTTCATTTCCCCTAACGTATCCCTTTGCATCGCGGTTTATTCCGTTTTGGATAACAAAGGATATGAATATTAATTTATGCAAATGAAGGATAATCCCCTCGAATAACAAAAGATATGAATATTAATTAATTTAAATAAGAAAAGAACTCATTATAACCTAATGAATAATTAAAATGTCCCCTATTCCACTGTTAGAGATTATTATTATTATGACTAATTTAGTATTAATTTATGTAAATGAAGTGGAATAACAAAGAATATGAATATTTAAATAATAAAATCTCATTATAACCTAATGAATAATTAAAAGTTCCACTTAAGTATCATTTTATCATCGTTATTGTTGTTCATTATCCAAAACAGACATAAAGAAATGTCCAAGCTTTTGCGAGTGTCAGTATACTGAAGGGAACCTTTTGACTCGATGTGATGGTGGTTGGAATGCGACAACAATTGCTGCAACATCTCAAACAACGTTTGCTCTGTAAGTTGAAGTTAATGATTACATTATGTGAAAGTTCCAGGTGTAATTAAAGCAATGATAGCACATTTTGATAGAGTGTCAAAAAAACAAGTTTCTCTGCTGAGAAACCACATTTTTCAAAACCAAATCGATAAACCGTTTTTTTTTTCAAAATAAAAAAACGGGTTTATGAAATTCGAGGTTCGAGCAAGCTTTTGAAAAACCGGGTTTTTCGATTGAAAAATCAAGTTAAATAGATAGTATCTATCACTCCTCTACTAACACTTTCCTATTAGCGTAATTGTTAATAGAGCGCCGTGAGAGAAATACGGAGAATGTCCGTTCGAGTCCGGCCAAGCGCACATGGGTTTTCCAGGGAAAGATTAATAAATGTTCATCCTTTCCTACCTGGAAACTATAAGTAGTTAAAATTTCTGCACCACAAATTTGTTGCCCACCCCGCTTATTTTCGGGCATTTTGACAAAAATATTTAAACTATATGCAGATATTTCTTTCCCTCAAGACGGACAGAAAATTAATGAAAAGCAATATTCGAACCAAGGTCCTACCGATTGCCATCCGGGCGATCATTATAAATTTGATATTCTTTTCTCTAAAATCCATATTTAATTTGCCTGGGAGAGGGTTTCCAATACTGCTTGAAATTTATACATATTTTCCTTCAGGATACTTTTAAATACTTATACTTCTCACTACATAAACAAGAAATATGCTCCCTTGAATTTCAGTTGGTTTTTTTCACCGTGTAGACGTACGAAACATTTCTTACCTAATTTTGAATTTCTTATTTTTTCGGAATCAGACAACTGTCAGGGAATTTGACGTCCGTAATCGAACGCGGCCTGTTTAAATCTCTCAACAAATTACGAGTGCTGTAAGTAATAATACCAGATAATTATTATTTCATTTACTTTATTTAAATACGTTTCACTCTATAACTTCACCACTTGTTTGTTTCTTTTAATATATATATATATACAGGGTGTCTCAATTTTAATTTTGCAATATGAAATCGTACTCAAAATGGTAATATAGCTTCATGGTCAAGAAGAGAGATTAGAGTTTGTCTAATACTCTTGGCCTCAATTACTTTGGTTAATCTGTGAGTCATCAAAACTCCATTTATCAATTTGTAGTGAACGCAGTATGACAATGTATTGTTGTCAAGTCAATAGAGAAAAATGATATTCTGAATTCTTTGCTCCCGTATCAAAAAAAGTCCGGAATTTTCTGAAAATGCTATGACTCACGTTTGTTTAGAAATCATGGTTGAAATTGCCTAATTATATTTTTAAACCATGAGAACATTCCGGAGTAATGAGAAGCCTAATAATAGCCGTGATCATATTTTTATAACATTCAAAAATTGATATTTACTAAATTTTCTTCCCGACATTATGAATTCAGTTTTCACTAGTTTGGACTCTTTTTGTCGGAATGAAATTTACTTTCGAAGAAGAAGAATGTTAGAACCATCAGGGCCGTACGTAGGATGTTTTTTTTTTTGAATTTTTCAACGAATTATATTAACTAAAAGTAAAAGTAAAAATAGTGGATATACACAAACTTAAGTACGTTTTCCCCTAACCGAACTTTCAGTCATATGACTAAGCTGTTCCATTAGCTCGGAGAGGAATAGAAGAAGCTCGTTATCAATGTGAAAACCAATGAAGATGCTAGTATAATGTACATAGGCCACCCAATAAAACTGTTTGTTACTAACATTAATTGTCTTTATTTTACAAAAATGTGCGAAATAAAGTGAGTATAAAATAAATATTCACTCACATAATCCTGGTCTTCCAGATCACTCTCATCGGAGTCCGGCTTTGAACCTGCTGGCATTCCAGTATCACCAATATTGTTATTTTTCCAATACGATTTTCCTATGTTTACAAAATATATTATGGGTCACAAGACAGCTAAGAAAAACAGACATTACGGTTACAAGAGAGCTATAAAATTATACAACTGCTATATTGGATTGTATCAGACTAAAATGAATGGTTTAGATCTTTATGTTCTTATTCACATAGTGCCACCATAGCTTTTGGATTCAATGATGTAATTTGTCATCAACCGAAAGCACTTATATTCGTATCTTGCATTTTCTGACAGGTCTCTAGCCAACAATAGTTTAACAACTGTAGAGAATAAGGTCTTCTATGGCCTTGGCAACTTGACATGGTTGTAAGTACATATTTAACCTTGGGTTTACATAAATAGGCCAGTCAAAATAGAATGAATGCTGCCTTAACCCAATACTAATTGCAACAGAATCAATTCCAACAGAATTGTATTGAGAATACCTTTACAAACAACATATCAAAGTCTACTAAAATCAAAGGAGTGGAACATATATTTTTAAGGGGGTAAGGTTTATACAGGGGTCAAAATATGAAAAGTATCAAAACGCGTCGAAAAGTAAGCCAACGTGTTCGATACATTTCCAGGATTAAAAAAGGTATAGTTTGCCATATCTGCAGGTTGTAGTTCAATAGTTATGAGTCAAAATAGGTTCAAGGTCACAATGGGGGTAAATTTTCAGATATATCCGTTCGTTATAAAAATGGTGTCACATTGTTCGTCTAATGGTACAGAACCCGAAAATATACTGGTTGCACCATCTATAATATTCGTTGCATAATTGGAACGCAAAATGTGACTGGGGGCTACAGGGTCTATGGGAGGTCACTAGTCATAGCTCTGTAATTCTTATATATATAGAAAGTTCAACAAAGAATCTATTTACATTTACTTACCTAGTGGGACAAATTTCACAGTTTACAACCAGTCCGATCAAAATCGGACCATTCTATGAATTTTACCCAGGATGACCTTGAACTGTTATGAGCCTATTGTACTAAAACTATAACGCGTAGATAGGCAAACTGTACCTTTTTTTTAACCTGAGGAGTAGCCCAATAAATTGGTATATCATTGAAATCAATTCGAACAATTCTACTTTTTTACCCCTGTACTAACGTTGCCCCCTTATTTCTACATGTTCCACTAGGTTGATTTTGGTAGACTTTTAATATATTATTTTTGGACTTTTCATATCAGAGTATATTACACCAAAATTTTTTTTCTGTTGCAATTTGTGTGGGGTCAAATCATACAATTATTGGACTAAAAGTGGAGGTCTCGCAAGAAAATACACAAGCGCATACATAATGCAATTAAATCTACATACCAAAAAACTCTTTGGAAGGATGCTCACATTACTGTCGTCAGCAATATATAAAACTGAAAAGCGTGCAGTCATCAGCACACAGAACTTGCTATTGTATATGTGCTAATCCGGCTAATCCTCCTTTCACTTATCAGATCAATATCTTACTACAAGCCTGAAGTCCAATTTCTGATCCCGTCTGAATGCTTTTGCATTGTGTCAAAACATGCTAGATACACTGAGACTTCTGGGAGGGATGTCAACACCTTGATTTTCCGTTGCAGAAATTGACACGAATTAACCGACAAACTCTTGTTGTTTTACTGTTTTTAGCAGAAAGTAAACGTCCAAATTGATTTCAAAATCTCGTGGAAGTAATTTCATTAAGGTTCCACTTCATAATGTCTGATTTTTTTTATGTCGCTGATCATTGTTGTCCCTCACGGTGGTAACAGAGGATTTCAAACATAACAAGTGTCCCTAATAAATTTGAAAAATCTAATTTTTGCACTAATTTAAAACTTTCTATCAAAAATGTCCCCCATGTCAAAGATTAAGCTGAGAAGTTTTCTTTGGTACAAAATTGTGAAATTTCTAATTTACTATAGGAGCTAATACTAACTAATTCAGCTTATGTTTTATATTGAAATTAAGCAAATCAAAATCGCCTTTATTTCACGTTCAAGGCATTTCTGTATCCAAAGACAAGGTAAGAAATCTTTGGGGTCTTATCTATTTGAAATACTACACATGAATGACACCCTAATTATATGGGTACGCCAAATTTTTCCGTTGCATCCTTTACTTCGCAGCTATAAAAGCCGCTGCATACTTTGTGTAGAATACATCTTACCCTTTTTCGTTTGATCTATGGTTTGCTAATATGATGCCATATAATGAACAATAGGTTTTATCAATAATAGTTTTGGTTACTAAAAAGTATATTTAATAGTTTAATATTTTTTCTTATATAATCAAAAAGTGCATTAACCCTCATCTTACCAAGGGGGATAGTTCCCACCTCTAGTGAACTTTCCTCTGGTTCGCTAAAATGCTAAAAGCCTCGCTTTCATAAAAGCTTCCAAATAATTTTTTTCACATCCTTTCTGGCCATCTTAGCAAAATCAATGTGAATATGCCATCATACTCGATGGGTAGGGATGGGGTGGTTGCCACCCAAGAATACATTAGCATAAGAAATGACATATACATACAAAAGGTAAGTAATACACATGATACAAATGATATAGAAACAATAGTTATCGAGACCCTAATTTGGCTAACCAGGGCACCCCCGTGTATGAATACTATAACAAAGTAACCTTGTTGCAGACTCGATTTCATCATAAAGTGAAGCAATTCTTGGGATTAGATTGACCGCATCCACAATCCAAATCGAGTTGTAAAAGGACACCCTGATCGTTGAATGTGAAGTCCACAACATCCTGAGAGGGCTTACAGAGAAGCTTGTAAAGCATCATAATATGAGATTGGCGATTAAGCTTGTGAAGCATCATAATATGAGATTGGCGATTAAGCTTGTGAAGCATCATAATATGAGATTGGCGATTAAGCTTGTGAAGCATCATAATATGAGATTGGCGATTAAGTTTGTGAAGCATCATAATATGAGATTGGCGATTAAGCTTGTGAAGCATCATAATATGAGATTGGCGATTAAGCTTGTGAAGCATCATAATATGAGATTGGCGATTAAGCTTGTGAAGCATCATAATATGAGATTGGCGACTAAGCTTGTGAAGCATCACAATATGAGATTGGCGATTAAGCTTGTGAAGCATCATAATATGAGATTGGCGATTAAGCTTGCGAAGCATCACAATATAATATTGGCGATTTTCCTCAAGCTCACTACATCTCCACACAAAGTGCATAGGGTCCTCTGGGTCTACATGGCACATAGAACAGGTGGGATTGACATCATAGTGATTCAATCTTGACCGATTGCCCTGAAGTACTATAAGTGCCGGTCAGGAGCCTAGCTTTAATTGAAGCTTTTTCAACTTCCCGTGGATCCGTAGTGAGTGTCCTCCAAACAGGGTGGGGTATCCCAAATTTGAGATCGTTTAGATTGAGAAAACGATTTTTCTTCCTATATGCAGTATTTTCATACTTTATTACCTTCTGACGTCATAGTGACGTCATAATTGGTTTCTACATATTTTGATACAAATGGAAAGAAGAAACTCTAAGCTATACTGTCGGTACCAAATTTATAGGAATTGGATGTTCAATAATGAAAATTCAAGGTGGTGGTACCCCCTTTTGGTGTGTTGTTACAATATATTGCTCAGGTAGACAAGGGTTAAAGCAATATTAGCACATTTTTTTGAAGAGCGCCCCCAATTTTTCAAAAATTTGGAGATTTTTACACGATTACATTGGTAACTGGCTAGTAAACTATACCTGTGAATGGTTAAGCTCGAAAATGTCTATGTGTTACAAACGAAGGAATTCTGTACTAGAATAATTATTATCGGGGATCCCCGATAATAATACAACGGCTGCTGGAAACGGTCTTCCAATGTGAAATAACCGGGAAATAGCGCCATGTACGTGTCTACGCTCATCCATTAGTTGTTTTAATAGTTCAGGCAAGCAAAGTTAGAGGTTATTTTCTCGAGGTGGCACTATTTCATCATGGACGGACATAAACGTAGCATTTCCAGCTCTGCCGTCCATTCTGGGATCCCAATTCTAATTACAAAATCGCTTATTTTGTGATAAATACGTATTTTTAGCATTCTAAATATCAAATTTTGAAAATTGGGGGCGCTCTTCAAAAAATGTGCTAATATTGCTTTAATAAGCAATAGTTTAAATGATGAAATGGCATGCTATTGGGACGTTTTCCATTAATTTCAGAACAATTTTTTTTCCTGATCTTTCAATTTCCTCATTGCCATCATGTAATTTACATCATGCAATATAAGGCGGGCTGAACCTTCCCAGTATGCCCCGAAGAGCGATGGCCAGTCGCTGAGTGATTATCGCATTACCTTAAGCCGGTAAATGATATCATGGTGGGATTTAATAACAAAAGGCGGCAACGTGATAGGGTCTTTGAAACTAGTGTGTTGTGGGTTCTCTTATCTACTACGTCCATGATTCGATATACTTAAATCGTATTTGAAACTTGCATGGTCAACTAGATGACGTGTCATGAAACAATTCTTATTAGTCAGGAGGAATTGTGGGCGCAGGGTGGAAATAGAGTACAGACTTTTTCTATCGATCGATTTTAGTTTATGAGGACCTAAGCCAATAATATTTGGACGGTGTGCAAAATTTCGTGCAGTGTCCTTTTCTAGAAATTCAATATGGTCGCTACCACTTTCAAATTCACAAATGGCCATAATTTTATGCTCTATATCTAGGTTTTAAAGTACGAGGAATCTTCTGGACGGGTTACTGATGTGATTTGATCACAACATTACCATCAAATCCAATATGGCCATCCCGAAATCCAATATGCCCCACAATCATTCAATTAAGCATAACTCATCAAGTATTTATGATAGAGGCATAATTCTGAGCTCTATACCCAGTATGAACACATATCTGGCATTTCAGGTGTGTTAACAAGCTTACCAATCAAGATGGCAGCCACTATGACTGCCTTTTAAGATATTTAAACCTAATATATATATATATATATATATATATATATATATATATATATATTTATAACATCGTAATTATATAGGTTTTCAAGAAGGTAAAAAGGCAGCCATATATGCCCCCATCTTAACACTTAAGTGACCAAGGCGAGGGGGGTTCCTAGGGACCCTCACAATTGTTTTCGCGCTGGCCCCTTTACGCGTGAGATTTTTGCGCCGATTTGTTTGTAATTGTGTGACTTTTAAATGCTCTTCTTTTCATACCAAAAAAATTAAAATCGGCCAAACCGTTAATGAGTTAATCAGTGAATCAAAGAACCAAAGAAATCAAAGAACCAAAGCAAATTGTTTTTGGCTGATATATGTTCACACATACATATAAATAAACAATTATTAATAGTAACATTAAAAATAATTAACACTTTATGTGCTGAAAACAAACAATTTCACTGTGGACGTTGCTAAACCGTTACTGTACAAAGTCTATGGGAAAAAGACGTGTATTTTGCAACACCCGTTAAAAATACAGGATTCCTAAAACTCTAACCTGCAGTTTTGTGTTAAATACATGTAGTTTGGTTCTTCTAGAGTAGATATCAACATAAAATAAGTTTTCAAAAAGTTTGATATAAGCGCAAGGCTCATTTGAATTTTCCCGTCTTTGCCCATTTCTTGCGTGTTTTTGAAAACAATATTTTGCCCCTAATTTGCAGCCCAAAATGCTGATTTGGGGTTGTCTTATGACCCTTGACATGCGGTATAAATTTCGTACAAAAATTCCATCGGGAAAGTGGTTTCCTTAAAGTGGTTTCCCTCCCCCGTGGGCACTAACGGGAGTGAAAACCCCTTGGTCACTTAAGTGTTAACATTTTTGCATGGTAACGAAACCAAATTGCCAGGTAAGGATGTCAATTGGTCAAATACTTATCCCACAACCTTAATTTACACCTTTATAATAATGATTAGCTGATGTAACTACATATAATACACATATAATGTAGGTTTTAAATATATTTAAAGGCGGCTATATTGGCTGCCATCTTTGATTTGGAAAATGTCGATTACAGAGCAATGCCAAATAAGGGTTTTTAGTGATCAAATACATATCTCTTAAGTCTAAAGCATAAAGCATACATATAAACTCTAGAATCACACATCTACACTGCAAAATGTGGAGAACACTTGACGTGTCTGGATGTGTTCGAAGTGCATTCTAGAGGTATTAAAGTAACACATGCAGAGTGTGTTCAATTGTAACAGATTTTAAACACCTACAGAACATGATTTAGGTGTTCAGGATGTATTCTGTGTATCATAAATAGGTAAAAAAGGTTTGAGTTAAGATCAATTTAATGATTCCAAGAGCATATTTGACTTTTGAGCAGCCGTGTTGGATTTTGGTGGCAATGTAATGATAAAATTACATTACTAATACTTCATCGGGCTTAAAAACACAGGAGTAAGGTAAAAAATGTCTCTATCAGAAATACTTTTCAGTGATTTTGGACACGGTACCAGCCATATTGGATTTTCAAAAATGCCACTGCAACAAATTTTACACACCCTCCATAAATTATTGGCTTAGGTCGTAATAAAGTATAATCTTTCGATAGAAAAAAGTCTGTACTCCATTTCCATCCTTCAGGCTGTGTGCGCAAACTTCCACCTGACTATTATGCACTTTCATCTGCACTGTTTTATTACAATATAGCAAAGCCTGCCATGTCTGATAATTGTGATTTGCTTTCGCCGGCTCAGGCGCCAATCCCACCGAAATGTTGAGTGCACTCCATAGCTTGGTTAACCTTTTTTATTCGGGTAAATTAACGTCTGACGCGATGTATTGCTCACTCATGGGTGTGATTTTCTTGACGCACAGGCCATTGTACTTTACAATCTGTATATTTTTTGTAACATTTCGTCGTCCGCATCACTTACTGTCGTAATTCACATTTTTGAGGTTTTTTGGCGAAATCGCCTACTTACTTAGTTCATCGAGTTCTTCTCATCCACAAAGTTTCAAAATAGGAGGATGCCTAATTATTAGTTTTTATAATTACTGATTTTTGACATTTTCCTTGTCCCCCCCCTCAAAATTCATCATATCCGTGTTTCACATACTGTCGTATTTTAAAATCGCGCCATTCGTTTACACGTGGTTTGACATAGCGTTCTATGATTTTCCGATCTCAAATAAATGATTTCACATACAATCTATTTTGACGTATTTCCTTCATCGTTATTTTCGTAACAGCTTTCCACTAGTGAGCTATTTTTACATACATTGAAAACAAAACGGTGTCAAATGCGTCGTATTTTTGCACTATACTTATTTGTGATCCATAAGACTTATAACTTTGTAGCCTAATTATGATATATAATTGCAGTTTTAAGTTGGATTTTATTGGTTTATTTGGACTTTAAAAAATGTTTTTCGCTTCAAAACAGTAAAGTCTAGATGTTTCTTTTATGCTTCAATCTACCGTATAGACATGAGATGTCGCGATAGATTTTGAATTGCGATTTTCTCGGAAAACGTGGTTTGTAAAATACGACAGTATGTGATGTGGACGACGAATTTACTTTCTTTTATATCGTCACGAATCTTCCAAACAGGCCAATCGACCAAAAGTCACATTTCGAGATATCGGCGATTGAAGTTTTAGAAAATTATTATTAATATCCTTTGTTTTCCTTGTCAAATTTAATTATAAAGTGATTGGTCTGTTTGCAAAAACTAACAAACGTCCACTGTTTCTATGTCAAAGGAGACGAATGCGCATTGGCCTGTTTGGCGTATTCAAAATAGTCGATCGATCGCCTCAGACGGTGGTATTGAACATGTTAACATACTTTTGCCTGCTGAGGGAGCTATAAATGACTATGCTTTTGTATGATTTTCTAGCCGTCATCATCTCTTACAGGCAGAATATGCCAATGAAGCTAGAAAAGAGGCCTAATGAGGTTCTATTTTTTTTTATTTGTAATTAGAATTGATTTAATCAAACTTAATACCTAATGTAAAATATATTACATCAAGCTATCAATATATTAATTTGAATGGAAACCTGTAAAAGCTGTATTTCCTGTAAACCGTAGTACTTAATAGTATAATTGAAAATTCATAATAATGTACGATAATGTTGATACTCGAAAAAAATCGAATAAAAGCTCCAGTTGTAGTCGTTTTATACGCCTGGTAAATTGGACATAAAATTTACAGTATTTTGCTGTATTTCCAAATTGCAGCATCGGCCTACATGTGTAAGTACACTAAGAACATCCAAAGTGTGTATAACGTTTGAAACCCTGGGTTTTGTGAATTATTGGACATAATAACTTCCATAAACTTTAAATGGAAGAAGTTGTGATTTATCTATTTATTGCTTGAAGGTGTATATTTTGATACTTTTTGCAGAGTAAAAGGAATCAAAGATCACTATTTTATCAAGAAGAAAGCTTTATCTTACTATCAAGTCATTTATATTTTTATTAATTTTACGAGGCGTTCGGACGAAAATCATTTTAATTCTCAATAACGAAAACTATAGGAAGAGTATATTGGCAATTAGTGTCAATAATGTTTCTAAAAATCGTAAAAACAAACGACTTCGGAGTGTCTATTGGTACAATTTGCAATGCAATTGACATTCCCATGGATATTATTTTATTTTTGCCATCAAACAGACCATTGCGTATATGTTGCAACTTTGGAGTCACAGCACTCGTACAGTATAGTTGAAAATTTTCTATGAGTAAAAAACAAACCATTTGAGGTTAAGATGGCAGTTTGTTGGCATTTCTACTGCGGTGCTCAATGGTTAACTTGTATTTCAAAGACTTCTGACGTTTAATTTCAATTCAAATTGCCAACATTTCTGATTATCAAAGTGGTATTTATTGAAAATGCAGAATGATAATTTTCTCATATTAAACATCTTTCGTTATTGAAATTGAAAGGAAAATAATTTCCTCTATCTACTCAATAAAATGAAGTGTAATCGGGTTGCATTCCATTATATTGAGTAATTTCAATGAGTAGTCTTTTAATGTACCATTAATCATGTATTTTAATTGAGATGGCTGATAATGTGAATAATAATTTTCCTACATGCACTGCAAAAACTAGGGTGTTGAAATAACCACCGCCGGTGTTCTAGGAGGATCACACCAAAAGGATGTCAAAATTCACATGCCTTTGGGTTAGTTTAATTATTAATCAACTAATGTTGAATGAAACGCAATAGTATCTAGTTAGGTGGATAAATATAGAAGATGAAAAGAGGAAAAAGAAAAGGATTTTGAGGTAACTATGTTTTACAATCATTATTGATCTTAATTAATATCTGCTATATACATTAATCATGTAAGTACTTTTTATTCACGTAAGCCTATATAACGGAAATCGAACCTGGGACCCTCTGATATGAACCATGCTACCTATATACAGGGGATATATAAAACATTGCTTTATATGCATTAACTCCTTTCAAATTAATTATTGCAAATTAAAATTACAAATATCATCAAAACCTGAAAGGGTTTCAAAAACAAAAGGAGAAACAAAAAAAATAAAAAAAAAAAAGTTTTTAAACTATCTAGAAAAAAATTGAAGTACAAAGAATTTACGACATTATGCTTGTTTTTGACCTTTCTGGTGTTACAAATTGGCTTGTGTTGTTTATAACTTTGAATTACTCACATAGCTGATTTGAATCTTCTTTACTTAATTACAGCTTAAACAATTAATTTCCATGCAAACAACCACACACTGTAACTAAGTATTGTTATACGTAGTTTTTTGCACACTTTCCCGAACTTAATACATGTATGTTTTTGTTAAGATTTCTCAAATGAAAAAAGGTATTTTTGAATTATTCTCATACCGTATAGGTTGTATCATTAAAATAAAAACCTTTAACTGTTATGTCTAAAAACCCACAAAAAAATAGTAAAATAAACTCAACTGGCGCGATCCAAACCTGAAGGCTCACTAGACAGTCAAGACCTCTTACAATCTACGTCTAGTAAAGAACACAGATAAAACTGCAATATTTTGTTTAAACTTACTACTACATGCATCTTGTATTTGCAATACGTGCGCTGTAGAAATTACAGTGGACTTCAACGATAAAAAGCATCAGAAAAAGATCGTAATTTAAGTATTTTAAAAATCAAGCAAAATACTTTTTTTTCCACTTTTCCGCCTATTACACCAAATTTATAATAGCGGCTCCTATTTGAACGTGAATTAGATCAACAATATATGCCTATTATGGATTTTTCAAATTATAGGTTTTACAGAAAATACTGTAAATCTTACACACTGTAAAAAGTAGTTTTACTCATGTTTCAGTAAAATGTCACACCTCTTAATGTTGAGTAAAATCTTAGTCAAATTGAGTACACCTTACTCATTGTTGACTAAACTTAGTCATTGTTGGTAAAATATACTCAGTAACGGAGCGGCCTCGCTTGAAAAGTGCTCTAGTATTCGAGTTACCCCTCCCCTCCGTAGAACAAAACCAACAACTTCTTTGAAGGATAAATATATAAGAGTGAAGAAAATGATGGTTGTGGTGAAAAATATTGGGTAGCAGGGATGATTTTATAGCCTAAAATGCATTTTGTGCTGAAATTAACGCGAAATTAATTATTTTTTTTTAAAAAAAATTAAGTAAAAAATATTCAAATCTTATTTTAAATGGTATCCTTTTTGTTATTATATAGGTTTTATACATTTCATAATACTCGTTGTGGTGACATGTTATAAAAAGGATGTTTTTTTTTTTTTAGGAAAAAGTGATTTGGGGCTAAAAGGTGTCTAGACGCCTTTATATAATGTATAAACAAAATCGATTATAATATAAATGTAGAGATTGGATAGCTTGCATCATGATTAAAGAAAATGTGGTTTGCTAAAAATTATAATCTTGAGAGTCCTTAAGTTTTTAGCTCAAAAGGTGATTTTGTGACCCAAAAACACCCCTGCAACCAAAATTTTTGACCACAACCCTCATTTTTTAAATTATAATTCATTACTATCTTTCGATGAAGTGGTTGCGTTTTGTTGACGAGGGAGGGTTGGTCCGACAATTTTACGTCCAAATCCGCTCCACTACAGCTTTGTGTAAGGTTTAGGCCTGCTCAACTTCACTAAGAGTATTTGCTCAACCTTTAAGATCTGTGACTTTTTTTACCCAACATTTTTTGGAGGGGCAGAAAACACTGGCAGTTCATTTTCCAAAAAAAAAACAAAAAAATCCCAAAAAAAAGAAACAAAAAAAGACATAAACTATACAACTTTATAGTTTCCATCCAAAATTCACTTTATAATTTTACCTGTTTAATGCATTATGTTTACCAAAATTAAAGGTCCATGGTCCCGATCGCTAATAGCCTCGTCCTCGGGGCCCCAGGATTTTACTCTGAAGGTTACAAAAATTTTGGTTTCAAAGAAAGGTCCAAATTTTATTCTCGAAGTGGTCAAAATTTGTTGGTTATCGGAAGAAGCTACTATTTTTCTCATTCATCAATGGCCTCCGTCAGTCGCAAGCGACTATGGATAAAGCGCCCCAATTGAGTCACAGGTAATTGAACAGCGACGTCTGTGCTGAAGAGGCCATCCTCGAGTGGCAGTCTCTGCCAAAGGTGCTACATATATGGGATGTCACAGCTTGACTTTCCAAGGATCTGTGCAGCTTTCTTTTAGGTCTCCTGCTTCTCAAACTTGCTGATGATCTGTTGTTCTCCAAGCTCAATGTGTTGCTTCACTGTTCTCCGCAAAAGGTGACGATGTCAGCAGTATTTCTCACCAGCCCCCAATGTGATGTCATGTACACATATCACGCTTACCAATATCCTTTATCGAGCATGGGTCGACCAACTTTCTTCTTGCCAGATGTAAGCTCACCATACATGATATATTTCGGTAGACGGCCATCCACCATTCGACGGACATGGCCAAGCCATCGGAGTCTGCGTTGTCTAAGATATGTCTGATGGTGGGGAGTCCATCGAGTCAGGAGCTCTGAATTTGGCCCATGTCCTTCCAAGTGAACACCCACAGAATGCGTCTATACGCGCAGTATGGAAGCTGTTGGTTTCCTTCTCCTGCCTAGAGTATGTAGTCCTTTCTCCCTACCATACCGTAATGTGCTGATGATGCAGGCATTGTTGTCTTAATGGACAGCTCGGATTTTTCCACACACGTGTTGTAAGCCGGGCAAGAGTATCTGCAGCTTTCGAATGCGTTTGCCGATTTCTGCATCGAGAGACAACTGTCACTGATGGTGGACCCTAGGTAGGTGAAGTCCTGAACCACCTCAGTGTGTAATTGTCGATTGTGACGACAGGTGGTTCTTGAGCATCTTGGTCAAGGACAATGTTCTTCTTCAAACTGATGACAATCCGAAGTCCCTTACAGGCCTGTGGGAAGCGATCATGAGCAGCTGAAGTTTCCGGCTTGGAGTGTGAAGTAATGGCAGCATCATCAGCAACAACAGTCCACGGAATCACTATCTGACGTACCTTTGTCTTAGCTCTAAGGCGGCAGGAATTGATGAGCCGACCATCAGACCTGGTGTGCATGTAGATGCCTTCTGTGGCTGTACCGACTGCTTGCTTCAGAAGTACTGAAACGAATATCCCAAAGAGCGTTGGGGCGCAAAACACATCATTGGTTAACACCACTGGAATGTCCAACGGCTCTGATAGGCTGCCGTCAAACTGTAGCATTGCTTTCATGTCAGTGTGGAAAGTCTGATGTTGCTCAGAGCCTTGGTGGACAGCCAATCTTCTTGGAGATTTGGAACAGTCCATTCCTGCTACCAGGTCAAAGCTTTGGTCATGGTCTATGACAGCAATGTTATTGGCTTCTTTTTGTTCTCTGCACTTCTCCTGTAGTTGGCGTATGGAGAAGAATCATATCGATCGTAGATTTGCCAGCACGAAATCCGCAATGAGACTCAGGATACACCTTTCAGCCAGGACTTGAAGAGCTCAATTAATCGCACCGGGCAAAAACTTTTGCGACAATACTAAGGAGGGAAATACCCCTGACTGTTGCAATCACTTCTTTCACCTTTGTTCTTGTAGAGGGTATATCGTTGAGTCGCGCGTGTCCTGTGGTATCGCTCCTTCCTACCAGCATTGACAGAGAACTACATGTAGTGGGTGAAACAGAGACTTTTACAGCATTTGATCACGTCCTGGTGATATTCCATCATTCCCCGGGGCTTTTCCGGATATAGACTGTCGTGGCCCATGTCAGTTCATCCGTCTAATAGGTACAGCACTAGGGCATCCATTGTAGGAAGACTCTTGATCTTGTCAAGGGCTGAGGTTGTGACATCCTTTTCTTTAGAGTGTTTTCCACCAGCGCTCCATCTGCTTACTTCTGTCTGTGACGACTTCACCATTTTTTTGGTGATGACTTGAGGGGCGCTGTTTTGCACTGAGATGGCCCTACATCCTCTTTATTCCAGCATACATAGCTTTGATGTTGCCCATTGCAGAAGCGGTTTTGTATTTCTTCTTCGCTCAGCTCCAGTCAGTATTTTCCTTGTCAACTGCCTTGCTTTCCGCTGAACTTCACTTCTTGAAGCACTCTCATGTTGTGTGTGGAAGGTGAACTCTTAACCCCTGAACGCGGCTCTTTTGGCTTCAAATGACTGGGTTAGTAAGCCTGACTTGGCCTCAAACCAATCGTTGTTCGCTTGGATTTTCTTTCCAAAGATACAGATGCTGACTCTGAATTGTCTCACGAAGATGAGTCCCTTTTTCTGTTGCAGTATCCCTGATTGGACCAGCCAAGCCCATGGATGCATTGATGGAAAGAGCAATTGCTCGCAGCTTGCTGCATCGTGAGGTATTGATGCTTTGGTTTACCAGCTTTTTTAGAGCGGTGTATCCTCTTTGGTTGCAGTCGAAATCTTACAGCAGACCAAGGCTGATCTGTATCACCTTCTGCACTATGGTAAAATGGTGCGGTGTTCATGGCATTGATGAAGAGATCGCCTGGTGCTGATCAGGTTCAGTTTACTGCAGTGCTTGGAGCGTGGGTGACGCCAGGATATTTGTGCTGAGGTTTGGTCTTGACAAAGGTGTTGGCACACACAGGTTATAGTAGGAGACAGTTCAAGAAACGTTGTTCCATTATCCGTTGGTACTTACCGACACCAAATGTCCAGGCAATAAATTGCCAGAACTCGGGTCAGAACCCCCTCTCGCATTGAAATCACCCAGGAGAAGGAGGTGTTTCACACTTGGGATACCTTGATTACGGGCTTCAAGGTGTCATTTAGAATTCATCCTTGGGCTTCAGAAGTGGAAGTCGGGGTTGGAGCATAAACTGATGTGGGAACCTGGCCGTCGCTGGTGTGAAGGAGAAGTGTTAGAAGGCGTTCTGATCCAGACTCCACTGAACTCAGTAAGGAGTTACTAACTGGCAAAACCAACGCCAAATTCACGGGGTTCTTCTGCTGATTTCCCTTGCCAAAGGAATGTTTAGTCCTTTTCCTTGAGTTACCCGAATCTGCTTCAGTACCGTGTCTTGTAGGTGGCTATGTCGACCTTGAAGTCTTGGGAGCTCAATTTTAATGATGGCTGTCTTGCGAGTAATCATTGATATCTTTGAGATGGTTCACTTTAAGCCAGGTGTCATGGTACGCGCATTCCAACATCCCAGCTTGAGGGGAGTTGGTCCCTTCGTGGATTTCTTATCTTTATTGCCAGGTGCAGTAGTTGCAGTCACTTGTTCAGAATGCTCCCGTCCTCCCCATGCACCCTATGAGAAAGACTAACTGTGGCGGGACAGCACCCAATTGTCTGAGGGCTGCCCAGCTTAAGGCGGCGGTAGCTGTCCATTGAGATGCGATGATCTCTACCACCGTGGAAGTATCCCCTTCGCTATGCTCTACGCCAATCAAGCAAGTAGCTAAAACCGGTAACTGCTACTTCCCGTTTTGGTTCTACGCATGAAGCGAAGCCTGAGTGTCCCCTCTCCAGGGCGCAAAGCCAGGGCAATTGCCTATGGAAGTATCCGATGGTGCCCATGCACATGAATCCCCTCTCCACGCTGAATACAAATCCAAAGGAACGTCCGAGAAACGATACGTTTGGTGCCAGCGCGTCCTCATGAGTTGCCGAACTGGTGCTGGTATAGCAGTCAGCGCTTACGGGAATCCAACTCCGGATTTATCCCCAGGTTTGTCTCCCCAACCTTTCCCGCAATCAGGTGAGTCTACCAGGCAGCATATACTATACAGGTCTGGAACAAACTGGCCGTTGAACCTGTGGTTTCTTCCGCCCTACTGCTGGTATTTTCAGCAGCCTATAGGTTATTTAATGGCCTATCACGAGCCTAACCTATAAAGATATAAGGAAAGTGTACCGCATTTGGTCCAGTTGCCAACCAACCGATTATGGCGATACCCTGTCCACCAACCAACGACCATTTTGTGAGTATGTTCACGCAGTCACTGTATTTGTTGTTATCAGGGACTCTGAACATTCCAGGCAAATGTGCCTTTGACCGACCTAACGGATCTAATCCACTAAACCTAGGCAACTGGAATGCCGAGAAAAATAGAACCTAGAAAAGGAGGAAAAAGCTATGGGGAGGTAGAGGTGGTCGCTCAAAGCCTCACTTGTAATAGACCCCAATCCGCCCACCACCACATTTACCCTGTGAATATTAGGGCTAAAGGATGTTTGGTTTGGATGTTTATGAGCGAAAATATGGCCCTTTTTGGTCGCCCCGGGGTCGACCAATAACTGTTTTACATAGTACTCTATGGGGATTACAAATACTGTTTTGACTCTCATTTCAAACGGATTGAAATATCGTTGCGAAACTTTCAGATAGGGTTTTGAGGTGAAGGCCTACTATGATTAAAATCAATTTTTCACAGTGTACTGTAATTTTTCCCAGTAAGTATTTGGCAGAATTGTTTTCAGTAAAATACTGCAAAATTTATATTTTAGTGGGCAAAATCGTCTCAATATCCGCTACACACATTGTGACTAATAGAAACTTGTACCAGACTTCTATAGGCTACCCAGTGTTGATCGAAGAGGAGGAGATGAATCTCGCCATATCCCATTGATCGATAGGTCACATTATAAGCTGTCCGTAAGGTTGTGGTTTTCAGATTCAGCAAACAGACGAATTCAGATTGGTCTGTTGGAATACTTTCATTTGGCGTTTTGGGTATGATTTTCCAAAAGTGAAAATCTATTATACTAACAAATTGGATTTAATTTTTGCTCAATATTTGGTAATATGAAAGAGCTTGTGATATATGAGTATCATAATATGCAAAAAACTCAATTTCGCCAAATGTCGATTGGCCTGTTTTGGAACTCATGGACTATATGTACGATGTACACAAGAAAATTATGAGGCGTTGCCCCCCCCCCCACCTCGACCACTACTTTCTCTTTTTTTTCTTTTCTGGAACTGGGTTTATTTTAATTCAGAGATTTGTCGCACAACGATATCAAGAAGCTTCAGGACTATGTATTTGATCAACTGAGTGCTTTAGAGGGTTTGTAAGTATGAATTCACAGGCTTATAAGCTTAAGCTTCTAAATATTGAGCATTTTATATATTAATATATAATTTGTTCGACATTACACAGATTTTAGTGGTCAGTAAGGTAAGCTTTCTATATACTTACGTAAATACTCTAAATATAATTTAGTCAATTTTCTACAAATTGTTCATAAAAGATATTTTGATTAAATTGTCTTATAGGACAAATTTGCAGTCCAGCTCATCCCAGTCCATTTCATTTTCTGCACAGCTGTAATCGTTTGCATAGTGATAAAAAGGTGTAAACTTGTCAGCACATTCTCGAAATAGCCCTAACAGGTTGTTAATTGCATTGACGTCACAATTTGAAACGTAAACAGTTGACCACCAAAGCGCGTTCAAAATTATATTTTATTAAAATAGTATGCAACCTACATAAGACACCAAGAAATTAGACAATTGTGCTCCTCTAGTTTGTTGGTAATAATTTAGCAAAATCGGTAAGTCAAGAACTATACACGAAATATACGTTTTGTTTCAAAGTTTAGAAATATCGAAGTTTGCCTTTTTCATTTTTTGCAGAGCTCTACTCGACGTGCCTCTTAACCGCATCGGCAGTTTTGCATTTACTGGGCTCTTCAACCTTCAAACACTGTAAGCTAGAAATTGGATCAAAGGGTCATGTGTTATTACATAACTGTGAGATCGTGCAAACACACACCAGTAAAAAAATGCAGTCAGTTGTGGCATATCATACAACATCACGCAATTGATTCTTTTAAATCCCGACCCATACGATACAAAACACATGTTTACATAATATTGCAATGCATATTACATTTCATTTTCATAATGAAAATTCTGCTCGAAGCCGAAGTATGTTTCAAGTCCTTTAGCGTGTTCAGTGTGAAAGGTTCGTAATAGATTTTTAGTTAAAATATCGGTAATAAATCATTGTATGCAATAAATGTATAAAAATGTTAAAATAATACTGACGTCGTTGCATTTTACAGAGTTATTATCAGAGGAGATATGGTAAAAATACCATTAGAAATTCAGAGAAACGGCTTTAAACATCTGCGTTCGCTGCAAACATTGTAAGATCGTAATTAAAGTATTTATTTAAAATACAGACTATACTAAACGAAAATAGCCGCAGTTATATATAAAATACGATAGAAAGTAAATAAGTCGAAAAAATATCTGCAAGACATGTTTACTTGAATGATTTATTTTGATTGTCAACTTCTTCTTACAGATATGTTGACGACCATCGCATTTGCTGTCATTTTGAGGAATTTACTGAATGTACATCCCTTGAACCTCAATCACCACTATTTAAATGTGGAAGTCTTATGCAAAATACATTCTTACGTGTAAGCATGTGGGTTTTAGGTTTAAGTGCTCTCTTGGGAAACATTTTAGTTATCATTTCTAGGTGCTTTTCAAAAAATACGAGTGAGAAATCAGCTATCCAATCATTTCTTATTCTTAATCTTGCCGTTTCTGATTTTCAAATGGGTGTTTATATGCTCATTATAGCATGTGTTGATGTTTATTACAATGTCGATTATTACAATTATTCAGATGTATGGCGATCAGGCTATCTCTGTCGATTTGCTGGATTTTTGTCTATGTTGTCAAGTGAGGCTTCGGTAGGATTTTTGACCTTGCTAAGTATTGATCGCTTTGTTTGCATTAGTTTCCCTTTTAGTTCCGTTCGTCTTAGTAGATCCTCTGCCAAAACAGCTGCTTTCTGTCTTTGGGGAGTTGTTCTTTGCATAAGTATTTCTTCCGTAATATTTGCGGACTCGGATTCAGACTTTTATGCTCTGTCTGATGTGTGCATTGGTCTACCTTTGATAACTAGACCATCTTCATATTCAATAATAACTGGTGGAGTAGACAACTCGTTGATGGGGAATATCTTTAATATTCCGGTAGCTGATGACACCAAACCTGCCTGGTTTTTTTCAATTGCCATCTTCTTGGGTGCCAATTCTATTTGCTTTCTTATAGTATTCATATGTTACGTGTCGATATTTGTCCAAGTCAGATCGTCGGCGAGAAATATAAGACGAAGCAAAGAAAACGATGATGAAATCAAGATGGCGATTAAAATGGCACTCATTATTGGTAGTGACTTTCTCTGTTGGATGCCTATCATTTTCATGGGTATCATGTCACAAACAAGACTTGTTGTTATTCCCTTAACGGCTTATGTCTGGTCCGTTGTCTTCATATTACCAATTAATTCATCTATCAACCCATATCTCTATACACTATCGACCCTGCTTGAATCAGACAAACACGAAAAGCTGAGCTTTCTTAAGAAAGAGCAGAAGAAAAAAGTGAATGTATCGTCTGTAAGTGGTAGAGGTAACAGAACCGGAACCACGGCCTTGAACTAAAGAAGTTAGCAAGCATTCATTTGTCTTGTATATATACCTGAATTAATGTTTAATTTGCTGTTTTACTTAAATCATCTCCGTGAAAAATGTGCATGTCTTGCATGTGACATGGTATTTTCTCCGAGGGGTATCTCAAGTAACTGATGAACAATAAGTGTAGTCCTCGATCCTTGCTCTCTTGCTTTAAAGGTAGATTGAAATAGAATGCGTTGTCAGAGATGACCTTGCGTATCACATTCTTTAAATTGAATTGTAACAACGCAGAATTCGAATTGTATCGCTACATTAATTGTATTTGTATTAACGAACCCGCAAATATGTCAAAGATAGATTTAATTTAAATGCCCGACAATGTAAATTGAATGAACATAAACTGAAACAGACAGACGTTGAAGTCCTTATTTAAATATCATGATCACATTCCTTGCGTTTATTTGTTGTTTGAATAAAAACTGTGTGAAAATGAAATTGTTTGTATTTTTATGAAATTGATACCGAAGTATGAATAGTCAACCGCATCACAAAATTAAAAAACTATAACACTTATTTCAATGAAATAAGTATGAATTTGACCAGGAGACTATACAGTTTTAAAAGGTGCAACGAGAGATATCAAATAACAGATGTCCCAAAATTTTCTGCACTGGTGTAAAGCTTTCTAACAAAAATATCCCCACCTGAAAGAATTAAACTGAGAACTCTTTCTTTGGTACAAAAATTGCGAAATTTTTAATTTCCTATAGGAGCAAATACGAAATTCAGCCTATGTTTTCTATTGAAATATCCGCATATACAAATCACTTTTTGTTTTCAAGTTATTTCTGTAGCCAAATAAAAGGTAGGGAATCTACTAAGTGTCGAATCTATTTGAAACCACTACATATCACAAAAATATGGATGACCTGAAATCTCTCGTTGCACCTTTAATAGGCAAAATAAACCAGGCTTCTTCGATAACTGGGTTTGACGTCTTTGGACAACATGCATTAGTCTACAGGGTGTTCCAAAAAGTTGTGCAGGCAGATAAACTCCAATTTATCAAAAACAAATGTTCATGCTGTGAATTTCATTTTCATGGAAGATAATTAAATATGTATTGTGCAAATCCATGTCAATCCGCCCACGCAAGCTGGCAGAAATATGACGGATTATTAAAGGCTATATGTTTTGCACCCATTTCAATGGGATTTACACGGTTATTTTTTTAGTTGCCCATTCCGCTGATGGGTGAGCGATTTCCAACACACTGAATTTACTGCTGCATTCATGGCATACCATTAAATATAAACAACAAAATGTACATGATATTGTTTTTAGATGCCAAAAAGGCGTTATAAACAATTGTTAAGCTTTGCATAATGTGCACTTAGTTTTCATGATAAATAGCATTTGATATATACCAGCAAATGCACATTTCAAACCCTTTAGAATGAGTATTGTCAGCTTAAAAGTTATCATTGTTAAATATTATGAATTTTGCAAGAAAGTTGTTTTTACCTAAACAAATCGCAACAGAAACAATTTTGTGTTATTATATTTCTAAATTATCACAGAATAATGTGCCAAAAGTCTAGAAAAAGTGTTTTCAAACCTACACAAATTTATTCATCTGGTCATGAGGAATACAAAAGGTAATACTTTGCCAACTCTACGGTCATTAGTTTCAGGGTTATAGGCTCATAACGGTCATCTTGGGGTAATTATTTCTCAGAGTTCTCCGATTTTGACGAAAATTGTCTCAAATTGTTCGTCTGGTCATACCCTATAACAAAAAATACATACATTTTAGTATGTAACTTACATACGTACTAATGACCCCATAGGATATGTAAACCATTGATACATTTGACCTCCTATTACGTGACCAAATGGTGAAATCAGTGTAAGCATAATTATATTTGCTGGTCCTTTGTGACTACATGAAGAATTTGGGAAATTTGTGAAAAGAATAGGAGCATTCTGAAAATGTTACCCCAGGATGACCTTGAACATTTTTATTGCCCTATATAGCTATTAAACTATAACCCACAGATGGGACAAATTATACCTTTTCAATCCTTAGGATATGGCCAAAATGTTGGTATAGATTTCAGTACAATTATACCTACTTTATTTCCCCTGTACAGGCCCGTAACCAGATTTTTTTTGGGGGGAGGGCGATTTTTTTTCCAAAAGGATTTTTTCTCCCAAATTCTCCACCTTCTAGGGGGGCGAATTTGACTAAAGTGGACTTTTTTACCGCAATTTTAACCTTTTTCGACAAACAAGCATAAAAACCGTACTCTTCTATTTTCTGGTCTTTTAAGCCCTTTTAAGGGTTTTGGGTGGCTTTTGGAATTTGGGGGAATCCGTTACTGCTTACGGGCCTGCCGCTGTACAAACCCTGCCCCTGCAATTGCATATTCCCCGCTACTTATACTGTTAGCTTTTGATATGTTATTCTCTCATCATTTTCAAGTATAACAACACTAAAATTGTTTCTGTTGTAATTATTTTGAGGTCAAAACATTAATTGAAATCTTTGACTATCTTTAGTTCTAGTTGACTATTTTTAATTAAAAAAATTATATTTCAAAATCGATGAATCAGCTTTTAATGTGCCCTGTAAATATTAAATATCCATGTTTCAGCTTGCATACCTTTTTGGGACACCCTGTAAATGTCACAAAAATCAACAACCTCCACAAACACACACACACACACATAAACACACAAAAAGCCAAAAATAGTGACTACTATAAAATGTCTACTATAACTAATTGACCTAAACTACCCTACCGTAAAATCTAACTGCACCTAAGACACTGCAGATTGTCAGCTAATGATGAATAATGTACGGAAGAATAGATTAGTGTATGGATGAATGTATGGATAGAGAAGAGGGAGAGAAGGACGGACGGACGGATGGATGGATGGATGGATGGATGGATGGATGGATGGATGGATGAACTGTTTGCTCAGTTTGATTTTGTGTATACTCATTCTGAAAAGGTGTAATATCTACCTAAATGTATGTATTAACATTTGTGAGCATTTTATTCACGGCAATTCTTTGTTTTCATTTTATGACGGTTTTAAAATTAAAATTCTCAAACTTTTGGGTGTAACCAAGAAAACGGTTGCTTATATGAATCACATTCATTCTTCAATATATATTGCATAGCATATTTCAGATTTTCTGACGTTGTTTTGCTACATGTTATACTTCCATTGTTGCCACAAAAGTCCTTTAACATAACTTTGACGTTTCAAATGTATAGAGTCATATTGTGATAGATTTGGGAACAACCTTAGCCCAGTTAGTATCTCTATGTCAAAAATTGTAGCAGCATGCATCTCGATGAAGTCACCGGTATGCTGTAATAAAACAGAACAATATAATATTCAGGGCCAAATTGTGTGTTTCGTATACGGTAAAGCCTTTGAAAACCTTATTTTGTCGGATTGTGACGTGAATAACTGATGTCTCTCTTATAAAACTAACATTATTAAGACACGAACAAATTTGAGAAATTAGTTGTCAATTTATGTTGCTTCTGTTATTTGAGCCAGCTTAATTTTTATCCATTAATTTCCAGCATCCTTCAAGCCCTTCCATCTTTTGGAAATTGAAAACTTTGAAAAAACAAATAGTTTAAGCTTGTTGGGCGAAAAAATAGAAAGAAACTAGTAGTTTCAACAATTATTTTACGGTGGATGACTGCCGATATCACTTCATTTAAGAAGAACACACTTTGCCAAAATTGCATCACGGTGATACTGTCTCGGCAAATGCATTTCTGCCGAAATAAGATAATTTCGACAAATGGCTGACACGCCAAGATCACAAGATATCGGCAATAATGGGTTTTCCGTAGCAATGTCGTGACTATAATATTTGTACTATGCACTCTCCCAAACTGTTAGAATGTAAGACACTAACCTGACATGTTTGGATGCCATCTTTGTTCTGCAAGATGAAGGCTAGTGGTTCTAATTTGTTACAATTCTTATTCAATTCCTGGCCTGAAGCGCAACGAGTGACAACCACAAAGTAGTGAGTTGGAAACAGAGTATTGCCAAATTTGGTTCTGTGTGAACGATGAATCAAAACTCATTAAAACAAACAAGCGAAACAAATCCAACAGAAGAAAAACAGAACATAAAAAAGAAAAGACGATCAAATTAGTGAAGTTTAGAGTGTGAAAAGTCAAGTCAGTAAGAATTCAATTCAATAAAACGTTGTTTTTTCTATAACAAGATATTCATAAAACACTAACCAATCGAAATGAAATCAGGTGGCGTAATTTTCTGGAAAGCTCATAATTTTAAGCTCTAATTTTACCACGAAAATCGCGGTAAAGTTAGTGTTTACTTACCCTTCATCCGTTGTGTTTTTATCATCTCGCAATCCATCCAAATTAAAATCAAATATAGGGCCAGCTACTACATTGATGCCATTGTACTCATCTGCCCAAAGAACCACGTGTGGTTCAATGAAGCCTTCCCATAAATCTAAAAGGGGAATAAAAAATATGTTTTATCATACACAGACTAACTATGTCTAAGTTGAGGTTTATGGTATTTTTGCATTATCCTTTAAAAACATGAATTCCTATTGGTCAAACACACAACTAGCACGCAGCTGTCTCAATGAAAGTCTCATTTATTATGACAAAACCAAAAATAAAAAATATCAATGGCGACACAGCTTTCACAACTGATTTGGATTATTCATTCCACTAACTACATCTTGTGTGAATTTTACAAAATTTAATTGCGGGCAAATATGATTTTTCTTAAAATCTAACTTTATACAGCTCTCTTTATTTATTTATTCGACATATTTATTCGACATATTTATAGAGGGTAGCCAAGTTCAGTGAACGAAGCACTGCTTTCCACAAGGGCCCTCTCAGTAATAAAATACAATCAAACATACAATATGGAGAAAGGACGTATAGAGGCCGCTATAACATACATAATCAAGACCTTTATATGCCTTTATAGCATGGTTTTTTCTGATTTTTACAGGGTAATAGCCCTTGCATGTCGTTACTGATATCAGTTGTCAAAATTGTGTCGCCATTGTTTAAAATTGGTTTCAAAATAAGAGACACTTTACATGGAGCCAAACAACTGTGAACAACAACTTCAGCGGAACTCGCTTTAAAAATCTATTAAATATTAAATGCCTATACCTATAAAATACCCATAGTATAGTCCTTACGCAGAGAATATATCTGTATTCCTTAACACATCCATCTACCTGTTCACATTTGTTTGTCTACATTCCTTACATTAATGACTAACGTGAATTTGCCAGGCCATGCTCTACTGTAGTCAACATGTTTGTGTCCTGGGCAAGATACTTAAGCTCAATTGCCTCGTTCACCCAAGCGAAAACTGGGGAGCTGTTATGGGGGATATTACAATCTAAGTGCTGATAGGCATGTGCCCTTGGCCGGCTGCCGGCCTAGGTGAAGCGAAATGATTGTGACGATTTCCCGAAGGCAGCGTAATAATAATAAGCAACAGCCCTTTGTATCCTGTAGAAAAGGCGCTATATAATATCGATACTATTATCATTCTTCTTGAACTATTATTCTAGATCTACTCAATAAGATTTCAGTATATACACAACATCGAAACCTTCGTTTGGCCTGACTTGGAGTCTTGCCTAGAAAAAGAATAACCCATTAGCCTGTATTCTAACCCATTCATATATGCTGGCAAGGGCAATCAGGTCTTGGGTTTGTCAGCTACTCTACTGTCTGCCGACTTCAAGAGGCACGTTCATAGTTTAAATATATCATCCATACATTAACGTATGCATAACCTATGGTTTTTAGACCTGTTACGAGTAGACGATGCCTTCTAGGCCTGAGAGCAGACCATACATGTTTGCCTATGAAACCCACCTTCTACAAATCCTGGATACTGCGGTACCATATTTGAAGTAATACGGGTGTTCATTGAATCTTCAATTGTGTCTGTTAGACCTGTGAATAACAGAAAAGTCATCATTATCTGTTTTCCATCAGACAACGAATCTGATCGTGATTATTGTGTATCGACTCGCATTGTTATTAGGATACGCGGTATTATTTTATTTTAAATTAGGCTAAATTATGCTACGAGCAGGGTGTTTCACTTTTGATTGAGACAGCTTTGAATACATTCAAATTTATAGCCTTTATACGTTCTGCATCATCATTATTCAGTCAGCATAGATGAAAATAAAAGTCGATTAAAAATAATCGCGCTTGACTAAGACGAATGTAAATAACGAGATTTGAAACTAGTAAGTCCAATCAACCGTGAGACTTTAGAGGTAGAAGGTTGATAGACAGGTACATCCCAGGTCATAACTAATCTACTTTCCTACAACATATTCACTACTATTTTTATATTGTATAAACTATATTCTTCAAATTAATCTTTTGGGGCACCCTGGTTTTTGACTTAAAACAATTTTAATTTACAAACACATAGATCTTTGCTTTTGACAAGGTGAATTTCAAATTCAAAAGAATTTAAAATAGCCGCCACAAACGCTCAAGACATTGACGGATTACCTTAATTTTTTCGCAAGGATATTATCGTAACGTAACTGATGCATTGTTGTTTAGCTACTAAAGAAAACATATAGGCTATCATTTGAAATTTCACTTTGACGGTTTGCCACTTCTTCACAGGTCTTATGTGCCTTTCTCCCTTTAGCATTATGCGACATTTCTCATGTCTTGTGACGTCTTTGTCTCGTCTTGTCCTGTCCTTGGTTTTGTTTTTGTTTTCCTTTGGTGTTTTGTCCTGTTCTTGTCGATACATTATTACAATTTTAATTAACCTCAAGGTGGGCCTATCTTAAAGCTTTCTTACAAGTTTATGAGGCCTCTCCTCCATATGTCATCTCATAATATGTATATACGTATGCTGTTAGATTCTGTATAATTAATACACTGTTGCTCATAAAGTTGGAATAAAATACCAACCACTTTTTATGGAATGATTCTTACAGCGTGAGTTAGTTATGGTATCTAGAGTGTATATTGCCACAATACTCGATTGATCAGTCTCTTCCGAACATATCACCATGAACTTAGTCCACAATTAACCCTTTACGAACTGTGTCCTTAGCCTGAAGGAGAACGGGCATTTGAACAGCAGATTTAAGGAATTTAAAAAAAAATTTCACATCAGTCAGGCTTTACAGAAAACACATTTCTGGTGTGATTTCATGCATCGAAATGTTCAAAGTACTGTTTTAAATGTCAACGAGTCACTAATATCGGAGTATGGCCACCCCTGGCATGAAACATTGCGCTCAAGCACGTCGCGGGATACTGTCACCGTTGTTTATGAGTCATGGGCAGGGCGTCCCACTCATCCGCCGTCAGAGCCTGAGTTAAATCCTGTAGAGTTTGAGGAGATGTCCCTGTCATTGATGGCTCGGCCTAAGGCATCACAACATGCTCGATAGGGTTCATAACAGGGGAGCAAGCAGACCATGGCATCTGCTCCACCCCCTCAGCCTCAGAAATTGTCTCACTACAGCGGCCTTGAAGCATGGCGTGTCTCTTGCCAGCCAAAAATGTTTGCATATAAACCTTCTGGGCATGTGGCAGGCAGTGGGTTTCCAGATATCAGGTTACAGGCGGCGTCATGTTTCCACCTGGCACCACAAGTGGCGTTTTTCCTTCATAATGAAAACCGGCCCATACCATCACAGAGCCGCCACATCTTGAGTCATTCCTGAAACAGTCATCTCGGAGGTATCACCAACGTAATCGACAAACCCTTTGCCTTTCCATCTTGGACGATAAAGGATTTGTATTGTAGTGGCTCTAGTCTATCAAGACAACATGTCGCCAGTGTCCGAGCTGTAATCTTCTGTGCTCCCTAGACCAGCGAAGTCGAGCAACTCTGTGATGAACGGTTGGCGACACATTTTGTCATTCGTCTGGCTCGGTAATCATGTTGAAGCATCTCGATTTACAGTTTGGCGGGAAAAAGTGAATTCCATAGTGTCTCTCCACAAACCACGGAAGACGTCGTGGGTATTTTTCAGGCTCTATGGCACAGAATTAAGCAGTCGGCGATCATCTGTCTGGGTCAAATTCGTGGTCGGCCTGGAGATTTTCGTGGCCTGGCCTCAAATGACCCCTCTCGATGAGTCTGAGGGATTTGAAAGACCGTGATTCTGCGAATCCCAGGAAATCAGCGACTATGACGTGTTTGTTTCCCTTCTCGTCGGAGTGCAAGCATCTTCGGCGTATGACAATGTCGTTGGACGAGTATTAGACTAAGGAAGAAACTCTGTGTCAGTTTTGGGTGTAAAGATAAACAACAACTTTCTGAACAAACCGTGGTCGTTGCACACAGACTTGGAGCGCGGAAAAAGAACAAACAACCAAAACCTCGGCCTTTAATGTTCCCAAACGGACTTGTTACGTAATACAATGATGCATAGATTTCCCTTCCCCTGGGTCGTGGGCCCCATTTTTGTAATATTCACTCTTATCTGCTTACTGAGGGGTGCCATAGAAATACGTTGGTAAGATTGGGTCTGAAACATTGTATTCCAACTTTATGAGCAACAGTGTGTGTAAACCTCAGAATGTTACACAGCTTGCAGTGGAGGATACCATTTTATCCTACAATACCATTTTTGTCGTCATGGCAGTTGCTGTGTATTATAAAATTACGAAACGAAAATTTGCATTCCCTTCCGTAAAATAAGCATTGTGTTGTATTGTGTCGCATTGTTTGGAATTTATGAACAAGTATGTATAATATGCATTATGTTACCATCAAATTTATCCCTTGAAATCGTGGAATACTCTTTTAATACACCCCTTCAGGAATTTCCTTCACCTCTGAATGATTATATAACCAACTATAAGTTAACTTCTCCATTGTACTAAAGGCAGCCACTGAAACTAGTAATATATCCATAAAGGTCACGTAGATTCTATAACTCTACAAAAATCGCGTAATGCCCATTTAATTTGAGGACTTTTTACCAATTTTATGAAAACATACATAGCAGATTTGACATCAGCACCCTGAAATTGACCAAGAACAACTCTCAAACCTTCTGTGGCTCGCTGTGTAGACCTCAATTCTTTTTAAAGGCTGATGAAGGAATTTCCCACATTAGATTAGGACCCTGCCATTCGTCTTTAATCTTCATTGCCACATTATTTTGCTTCTAAGAGATGGTGACGCCTAAGAAAATCGTACAAAAGCATAGGCATTTCTAGTGCCCTCCGCAGTTGCGTTGCGAATAATTTGAAGTCAATTTGAACTCACATTTGCAAACTGTTGCTTAAGAATTTAGATAATACAAAACAAATTTTTCATGCATTACTCAATGTAGCATATTTATTTTAGAAAGAAATGGCTCACCTGGTGTAAACAAATAGCTCATAGTTACATTTTCCAATTCTCCTGATAGTAAATCATAGTCTGTACAGTTTGGAGAAGCGTTTGTACTAATACGCACATCAGGTCTGATAGTACAGTTTTGAAGTTCAATAGGGAGTCCTCGATCCTAGATAAGGTAAATTTGAAATATTTTGAAGAGAAATATACTGTTTACATATCAGTCCAAGACGATTGCCATATCCGACAATGCTACCATTATCCAGTAATATAAGTACTTTTACATTTGAAATCTTATTTCCATAATTAAAAACTATTCTTGTTTTGCTTTAGGATGTAACTTTGAGTTAATAATCGTGTATTGTTTTGCGCCCAGTTTTACCTTTTAATGAAATTTGTGAATTCACACGTAGATCACCAGCGCATTTTTACCTTACACAGATGAGCACTCCATTGTAATTTCTCTGTGAAGGTGGCCTGGGAATTACTTAAATTCTATTTATTCAGAACGATGAATAAACACCAACAATCCCACAGCAAAATAATACAACTCTACTGTATATTTGTCGCATAATGTCAAGTTTGTCAAGAACAGTTTGTTCCCAACTCAAAAACAAAAGTAATGCATATAGAAAAATAAGCAATTCAACTGATTAAATTAATTGAAGCCATCATTTAAAAAAATAAGATCTGACAATAGAATTTGAACGTATACTACAAATATAAGGTATATATTTAACACTTAAGTGGAGAGAGGTTCCAAGGGATCCGCAAATAAATCAATTACGACTAACGATATACATGTATTTTTTCTGACTCATATTTTTTGTATTTAACTTTTGGAAACGTATCTTTTATGAAGATAAGACTAGGCTCGTTTAGTATAGCTGGTCGGATATTTGAATGTTAAAAAGGTTTTTGTTTTGTAATATGGTAGAATGATCTGTGTTGTGTATAATGTCTTGTGCACTCCCGTTAGTGTATAAAAGGGGGGGGGGGGTCCTCCTCTGAAAACCACTTTGCCGGTGGATTTTTTTAAAATAAAAACTTTCGTCATTGATCGGGTACATCAACACGACCACATAACAGGGAAAAAAGGAAAATCGGTTGTACCGATTCAAAATGGAGGTCCCAAAACCGATTTTTGCAACGCGCGCCCAATTCTCCCGCCAAAAAAAAATGAAAAATGAAAAAACACTTTTCCGAAGGACTTTTTCCATAAAATTTGTCTCATAATAGAACATAAAAAAGGGGGAAAAATTTGAATAGCGCCACTAAAATGCTTAATTATGCCATGGCCGATTTGATTTTTTCAACAAAATATGCGCAACTGATATTTAGGCAATTACATAAAATGTTGGGCAAAAATAATTTACCGTTAAAAAATGGCGCACGAAAAACAAAATGTTGGGTCCACGTGAACGCCCCCCCCCCCCATACACTTAAGTGTTAATATTATTCCTACAGTTGCATGTTTAACATTGGCGCATAAAACTGTTGAAAATAAGAACTGTAAAGAAATGATTGAGATAACAAACCTGAAAGAGAAAAAATGAGGAGGGGATATTTGGTGGCCGAGATGGCACAGTGGGGCGAGTTGAATTGGTTGAGTTTTGTTATTTTATTAGGAGCCAATAACAAAATCAAGAATAATTGGTGTCTAATACGACGTCTCGTGGACGCCAAGGTCAGACAATTATCCTTTAAACACAACAAATGAGCCTTGTGCACAAATGATCTGAATTTTATAATATAACACTGCTTTATTGTGATTTTTGTGAAATTGATTGGTTCAAGAATTTGGAATGTCCAAAACACAATTACAATCGCAGTTATGTTTAATCCATACAATAACGTCTTTATGATTGCTGATTGACGTGGCTACTAATGTATTGTAGTCCAACGATATCATCACAGCGAAGATTCCGAAATGATTGCATGCAATACATCTAGAATCATAATTCCATGGAAATGCTCTTCAGAAATAAGTTTTTTTCGGAGCAGACCTGTAGATAAAATTTATCCAGCAGTTGACAACGGGGTTGTCCCTCGACGATACTAATATCTTGCAGTTCATTAATCAAAGTATTACCACCTAAAAGTCCGTCTGTCGCAAATGTCAACTTTTAGGACCTCAAACTGGAATCTTTTTTATTCCAAACAAACTTAAGCTCCTTTGGCTTGAAAAGTGACAGCAGTGACATAACTTGCACATGCAGCCGAGAAAGTACGTAAAATATCAGTTGATCCTGGCATTATATAGTGCACTGATCTGCCATACGTGCAAATCAATTAATTTTAACAACTGGCCCTTTTCCTCACATAAAAGATTTAAAAAATATTTTTCTGTAGTTAGGTTTTCTCCCTAATCTCTAATAATAACTATTGCAGCATCATCATGCACAAACATAGCTTACTGTCCAATTGGATCACACACAAATGATATCATATGCATTGCATCATCCTGCATTGATAACATCATTGGGAACTACCTATTTTGCAATCTGTTTTGCAACATAACTTGGAAAATCCCCAATCTATCTATAGTAACATTTCTAGAACTGAGAACTGTGAGAAATCTTTTCTCAAAATAGAAAAATAAAATATTTTAACCACAAAATGGAGGCTACTATAACAATGGAAAAGGTTAAGGGATGTTATTTTATTAGAGGGCCAATAACAAAATAAAGATTAATTGGAGTCCTATTTTTACACTGTAAATACGCATAGAACGGGTCATGTTTGTCTTTAAATTGTTGATTTCATGATGAATAACTTGTTAAATATTTAGGTTTTCCATTCTTTAAATTACTAATGAGACACTAATAACAATAACTGTGGAAGTAGTAAAAATACACATTCTAACGCATTTTGGACCACTTTGGTGTCCCACCAAATATTTACATAGTTAAATGCTATGATAAGATTTCTGACAGAACACTAACATCAAATATAGTAGCATTATGTGTCTTCAAATCAATCACAGTAAATTAAGACGCCAACCGCTCAGGCCACTGACCACTACACATGGATAGCGGGTCTGAGTCGCCGATTGAAACAACAGGAAGTTGCTTTTCGCCTTAGCAATATGGCGGGAAACAATGCAAACACCTGCTGGTACACATATTCCACACAGATGTTCTATTGTTATACAAAATTCCTTTAACTTTGACAATAAAGTGAAGCCACATTGTGGAGATCAAAATGAAACTTTCTGTTGTTTCACTCGGCGACCATTCAACTGTACGGCAGCCCGTTATCCATGTATATACGTCTAGCCCTTGCTATTGTGCTTCTTTTGTTCAACTGTCCATTATAGTTACGAAAGTGGTCAGAGACCATTATCTAAATCTATGAATATTCATCACACCGTTATTTTTTCCGAAAGTAGTCTCTGGACACGTCCGGAGAAAAATAACGGTCTGATGAATATTCATAGTTAAACAATAAAGGACAATTGAACAAAGGAAAATTCTAGAAACACCTCGGCCTCAGGTGGTACAAATGAAAGAAATAAACAATAGTGAAAGAACTCAATCTAAAAGCTAATTGTGAACACAGATTGCCATTTACTTATTAGCTTATCTGTTGATTACGATTCAGGCAAAGTAGTGATTGTAAGTTATGCAAATTTCTTCTTTACTATTTTAAAGGGACAATCGAAACATTTTGCTCCTTCATTGTTGAAATAAACAACGATGAAAGAACAGGTGACTCAATACAAAAGCTTATTGTGATTGTCGAATTACCATCTGCTGCATGGTTAGATAATACATGTATATCGACAACGAATCAGCCAAGATAGTGATTCAAAGTCATGGAAATCTTCAGGTGACTCAATACAAAAGCTTATTGTGGTTGTCGGATTACCGTCTGCTGGTTAGCTTATACATGTATATCGTCAACGAATCAGCCAAGATAGTGATTCAAAGTCATGGAAATCTTCAGGTGACTCATTACAAAAGCTTATTGTGATTGTCGGATTAACGTCTGCTGGTCAGCTATAATACATGTATATCGACAACGAATCAGCCAAGCTAGTGATTCAAAGTAATAGAAATCTTCAAAAAGACAATTTAAACATGTTGCTTTTACTTTAAAATGGTAACAATTGAACAACTGCTAACCGTAATGCCAGATCAATGAATACGGGATTTAAAAATAAAATTGAGGGAGAAACGTATAAAAATAGAAGGGAATTTCTGCCTTTGTTTTCTTTATGCGCAATCGAGTGCTAGTGATAGCCGTAAGACATAGCCTATTTAAGAACTTCTTAAGCACAAACCTGCGTGTCAAGCATTCGGTAGTGCACCGCAGATAACTCTGTATCAAGATCTTTAATTCGTGGTGTCAGAATCCGGGGTCAGATATACGTGTGAAAGGGTTATTTGAACTGAACCTACTTAAATATCCAAACCTGCCTACTAAATAACCATTAGACATGGCTTAACCAGTCAATAGGATAATCTTCTCAACAGGTGGGACCATTTTTAAATCAGATCAGGCTTTCCTTGGCAATAAGATTATCTCCCCAGAAGAGTAAACCTATTATCGACTAGACCTTGGTGTTAGACTCCTGCACAAGTGCACATAACAGCACAATTGGTGTTTTTAATTAAGAAAAAACGTAACGCTGCTTCAAGATATTTTAAAAAACCCGAAATATATTCTCAATTTTACTGAATAATTATATAAAATCGATTTTCGTTCTTGTCACGACGTATATGTAAGATAAAGAATTCAAAACACACCGTTATGAAAAATGGAATTTTGATAAGGTCTGGCTTGCCTGTTACGAGCCTTTAGACGAGCCGCTAGGTCGGAGTCTAACAGGCTCAACAGACCTTATCAAAACACCATTATGTTTAATAACGGTGTGCTTCTCATCCTTTATCTATTACGTAGAGGTCAGTGGCTCAGGCCGAGCAGTATATGCGACTACTCTGATAACGTACTTATGGTGAGGCTACTTCAGTATATACAATAGACAGATTGGATCTTTTGGAACATAATATTAACAACTTTTTCGTTCCGCTATATTTTGTGGAAACGAGGCCGTGTTCATTTGTGAATTTGCGAATTTGAACATAATGTTTTGCCCCTAATTTCAAGGTTTCTTTGTGTGACATTACCCAATGGGAAAGTTTCTTCATGACATCATACTCATGTACAAGCCATTGCACCATCTCCATCGATACTTCTCAGCTTTTTATAGTAGCGATTTTCAGAAAGGTCCCTATGCATGTTCACAAATCAAATTTTCTCAATGTAACTCTGTAGGAATCACATCTCTTTCAACATTGTAAGCAAGTCAGGGAGTTTCTCAAATTGAAGGGCTCTACCTCAAAAGCTACAAACAGCAATAACATAATTTTTTAATCGCAAAAAAAGGATATTATAACAACTGTAAAACAATTTCATTTGATTTTCCTGTAGTATTTCTAGGTAAAGTTCCTGCAATATTTATACCCGAGGCATATCCTTAGTCGCTGTCACCCCTAAAAGTTATTAGCAATATAAACAATCAATTAATGCTGATGTACTAACATGAATCTAAAACGTATGCATCAAAAAGTATACATACTTCCAACTCTCGTCTTTCAAATAATTCAAAATTTATGAAATACCCACATTTCTCTTTTCCATTGTAAACGATACAAACAAAGGCATGCGAACATCGTGACTATATCCAGTGACGTAATTGCTTTGAGTCAATTCACAATAGTCAGCTCCAAAATCTACCTGTGGCATACCGAAGGGAGTGTGCTTTTCTTTGGCAGCAATCTCTGTTGAAAAAAATAATATTAAAAAGTGTTAAACCTTAACCAATCATAGCATAATATAACATTTTACGTTGTATTTAGTTAAGGAATAAAACAAAGGATCCAAGAGGTCTTATAAATTTTACTAGTTTCGTTAAGAAGGCTGAGACCGACCCCCCATTTGCCTAACCCGACGTTGGTCAAATTAACATCAACCATGTCTCTTCCCAAATGATGTTGTAATTCCTAATTACCAATGAAACTGCGCGAAAATCTCAAAATATCCGGAAAATTGGGGGTGCTGTTATTGCTTTTTAACGCATCGAATCGGCACTGGCACATTTTCAGAAAATATTAAATTTCTTCAATTTACTTGCAAATAAATAGTCTATTTTTTTTTTTTTTTTTTTTGCAATTGATACCTGCGTTTGGTGCTCTTCCAGGAAATTCTTCCTAGCCATCCAATGAGGTCTGGATACAGATATGTATGGTAACCTTAAAAGGCTATAGGCTACATATTTGTCAGACCAGTTAAATATTTATCAATTCAGGTTCATTTCTGCATGTATGCAAATGATTTGTTTTGATAGCAAAATAAATTGACCTTGTGGTCCTGCATGTGACAGATGCTCAGTTGCAATCCGGGTGTGAAAATGCCTATTTCTTAGCTCTGTGGACAAATGATGTTGTAATTCCTAATTACCAATGAAACTGCGCGAAAATCTCAAAATATCCGGAAAATTGGGGGTGCTGTTATTGCTTTTTAACGCATCGAATCGGCACTGGCACATTTTCAGAAAATATTAAATTTCTTCAATTTACTTGCAAGTAAATAGTCTAGGCCATTGGAAGAATAGAGATATATTTTGCACATTTATAACATACTCAAAAGCAGATAGGAACATTAATAACAGGCTTAAGACATCCAAGTAATTTGTAGGCTAACTTTTAATAAGTTTTCCGTAACTTTAATCAACAAATGCGGGACTCGTACTCATTGATATTCAAACAACAAATGTCATAGTTCGGTCAAACAAGGTGCATGCCGTGAGAATCAACTCTGGCGTGTGTTTTCTTGTGTTACACGCCATTTCCACGTCGCGTCGTCTGCCGAATTAATGTCGACATGACATTAATTATAAAATCGTTCCATTTACCCATAAGCGCGCTAATTTGGACGTAATAATTTCAGGTGAGGGCTAATGTATCTAAAAGCTTTATAACCATGCAAAAATATCAATTTTGAAAAATCTAGAGGGTACACTATTTTTCAAACTCGGCAAAAACCCTGAAACAACCTACTCTATAACCACAGCATTCGGGACCTGGGGTCCGTTCACGAAACTCATACGTAACCCTACATAATAGACCCTTTTATACTATACGTGCTTTGGATAAATCGGTCCACTCAAGCATGACATAGTATGCACGTACATTTACGATTAAGTTTAGCGAACGGACCCCAGCTTCCCAAGTATTGCGTAGATAAATCGAGACATCGGAACGATTAATTACTTATAATATCTAAGGAAGTTTTACTTATAATATCTAAGGAAGTACTACATAGCTTGCTGAATCCGACGACGGAGGTTGGAACAACATTATGGACGATCATGAAAGTACCACAGTCGAGCTGGCGACTAATTAATGAGCAAGCTTGTCCGTTTCTAATCGGCACAAACATATACTAACCTTCTGCATCTGAAAGATCCAACTGTTTATCGAAATCTTCTATTGTCTTGGATGTCTCATCCTATTCAGTAAGAAATGTTAACACATATACTTCAGTATTAAAATGATAGTTTAAAGAATATTGCAATTGAACAATTATCTTAAATTTGAATTGTCCTAAAATCCCCTCTATGAATAGGGAATAAAATACAGATCATATACCATTCCAATAATGTTGTATATAATTGTAAAATCCGCGCTATTCATGCATCAATTTCGCAGGCGGTGACAATCAATACATTTGGCATGAGCTAAATAATATGCAATCATGATCCATTACACCACTGAATAGCATGTCGTTTTCACATACGCCATACACTCTAAAATTTTGTTACTCAACCTGAGTAATTTTTACTCCTTATGGTAGTTAAAATGTCACAGCTCTTTTGTTGAGTAAACTTGACTCAACAAAGGTTGAGTAGCAGTTTTACTCTGCCTTGTAGTTAACATTTTACTCAGTAAAAGAGTCAATATTTGACTCAACGTTTGTTGAGTAAAATTTTACTCCCCTTTACTCAACAGTTGAGCTGTGACATTTTTTACTCAACAGGGCGATAAAACTTACTCAACCCACAAGGAGTAATAATTTGTACTGTATTTGAGTAGATTTCTTGCTCAACCGTTGAGTAACATGTTTTGACTCAACTGATATTGAGCACACTGTTTGCCCAACTGTTGAGCAACATTAGTTTTACTCAATTGACATTGAGTAATACTTTGGATGCAGGTATAGAACAAAATGTTTATTCATCAGAAAGCTACAAGTTGCTCACCAGGTTGAGTATAATGGCTTGTTCAGTATACTCGAAACTTCAGATATTTTGATTTGATTTCTGTAATAGAACTACACTTTCAAACATCAAAAGAACACAGGCGGTATTCTTGCTATTTTAAAAATAACACAAAATCTACAAGGACATATTTTTATTACTTTTACCTTTTTCTTCGAAGGCCATGGTGGTTCAAAATCATGATATGTAGATGCACGCCTCACGTCGTGAAGTTGTGTACCAATGTACATGCACCAGTAAAACTATAGGCCATAGATTTGTCAGATTAATTGTAAATGCTGCCATAAATGCAACCTATAACTTTACTGAGCAATAGCGAATCCCCGTTTGAATACACAGCGTTCACAGTGCAGTGATACATGCATCAACGGTGAAAGGTTGCCGAATTCATAGCTTGATATCAGGTTCCGTAGACATAGTCGGGTTAATACGCCGGAATCTCGCCAAGTTCACAATCATGACAAGTCCATTGCATCGCCGCAATTATTATCATTATTTTCTGATTATAACTTGTTGATGTAAAATATCAGAATGACCAGCATTTACGCGACACACCAGCTTGTCACCTGCCACTGATATGTCCGCGGCAATTCTGGGCTGCACGTGTCTGAGTTCGTCAACGTTGCGTAAGATCAGAATCAACACGGTGTAAGTTCTGATCCCGTCACTGCGTCAAACTACTTTGTCACTCAACGTTGAGTTAGATTTCAAAACTGCTTTACTCAACATGTGTTTCACAATTTTACTCGGGTGAGGAGTAAAAGGGAAATTTGTGGTTACGCCATGCTGATTGAATCTTGACTCAACCTTTTACTCAACACGCTTTACTCCCAGCACTGAGTAAAATAATTGTTAGAGTGTAAGGCAAAAGCGAAAAAGATGCTCGGATAAGGACCAAGGTGGCGCACCCCTGGGAAATACATAATTCTTCCGAAATAATTTTCCTAAAATTATAGAAATCAGTTCTACGTGTGTTCTCGCGTCTAGTATGTGCACATTCTCGAGAAAATGAATTAAATGTCATCTCAATTTATGCAATGAATATCAGTGACTACGGGATGTACACCATGATTCACTGACTCTAGCAAATAATGGGGCTATTGATTAGTAAATCCCCTCGGTATGTAGAAGACCAAACACTTCACAGATTCATTTTTCATCTGGAACTGCAGAGCCATTGTTATTATCCATGCAACTGAAAGATTGCAGGTGTTATACCATCACCCCGATTTAGATTAAGCTATTTTTCATGACGTGGAACACAATTTACTTGTCCTCTTTAACGAATAAATAAAGTTAGAGGTTCCAATGTGTATTCAATTTTCTTTAACCCTATATTTCATCCTTTATTCGAAAGGGAAACGAAGGTGAACAAAGCTCATGAGAAAACAATTGTTTGGCAAACTGTGACCTAACATCTTTGTGCAGAACCACACCCGTAACTTGCCGCGTAACTCCATTTTTATGCAATTTATTGCGTTCATAGCAGAAATCGAAAATCATTCACCTATATGAACTGCAGGTGAACCGGTGCCGAACAAACTTTTAATTGAATAGAAAAGAGGTCCTATATTAATATGATTACGTTATGGGTATTGGTTCTGCACCAAGATGTTAGGTCATAGCTTGCCAATCAAAATTTCTTTCATGATTTTTGTTCATCTTCGTTTCCTTTTTGAATAAATGATGAAATATACGATCAAAGTTATTGAACTCCCAGCATAAGTTTGAGTTTTATTTTCTTCGTGAATGAGGCTGTAGCTCAATCTAAATCGGGCGGTGAAAACAATTCAAAAGCTTTTAACGTCATGGACAATAACAATGGCTCTGCAGTCCCAGAGAATCTGAAGTCCGTTGTCCTATTCATAACTTGCGGATTTACTTATCAATAGCACCATTATTTGCTGGAGTCAACGGAACGTGGTGTACATCCCTTAGTCACTGATATTCAGGGAAAAAAGGAGATGACATTCATTTTCAAGGAAAATATGCACATACTAGAAGTGAGAACACGCGTAGAACTGATTTTGATCATTTTAGACAATTTATTTTAGCAAAAGTATGTACTTGTTATAGGGGTGCGTCACCTTTGCAAACGCTATGAGATCTGCCCGCTAGCCTAACAGTTCAGTTTACTTCATAGTACATAATGTTATAGATACCCTATGTTTGTAAACAAAATGGCAGATAAGGGGTGACATAGCGTTGCGCTGGCAGTAGAAGCGGGTGGAATTAGTCTTACGATAGTGAAGTTTTTCCTCATCCAAGAAACACTTGATGGCAAGTATTTGCGAGAGGGGCGGTTTTAAAATAACCAGAATTATTGTTTGTAATTGAAAAGTATATAATTCACGTGACATTCGTGAACGATTTCAGCTTACGAAATGTTCTAAAAAAACACCTAAAAGTAATATTTTTCAATTCAAAATGTGTCGAGGGTGGGTGTGCATGTTCCATCACCAGCATTTCAATGCCCATTTACTAAATTATGGATGTACCAAGAAATCAAAGTTCTGGTTAGGTTGGAAAATCATCACCCTGTGTATACTTACCTTAAGATAACACATGCATCCAGACATATCTTCATTAATTCTATCATAATATTCCTCATCAGATATAGGGTATGGACAATCACCAGCTGAACTTGCAGGTGTACTACGTGGTGGGAGTGGCTTTGGATGATTCAACAGGTGATGAAGGCTTCCTTGAGTTCCGTTGTTTGGAGCTGGATCTATATCCAGAATCTCTGTCATTGAATGATGAATTTGTGTTTTAAAATTTACATCCACGTATCAGTGTTTTATTCTCATTTAAAGCCTGCTCCTTATGTTATATACAGAAGACTTAGGTGGGAAGTCAAACGCAGCTCAGTGATGTGTTTTTAATTTGTTATGACATCGATAGTTTTTATTTTGGTGTTTTTAATAAGACCGGTGTGGCAGGAGATATGGTCCTGCGGGCTCACAGTCCGGGAACAATGGTGAACAATAGGGCAATCGATTCAGTTGACTCTTCACTCAATATTAGTTTCACGCTTTATTCCGTTGTCGTCTATGGAGCCCGGACTATGATACCCGCCGGACCTGATTACTTTCACACCGGTCTCAAGACCGCCCATTTAACCCTAAAAGGCCCGGGGGCGGAATCCACCCCCGCTTCGACATTTTTTGCCGTATCTCACCTTGTGATTTGTTATTTTTTCGCGCCGAAACTGCATGACTTTTTTCTTTGAAGCCTTGCGCTCGATTTAAGACCATTTTTAACAAAATCGGACCTACAGTTATGACGCTGCGTTACGTAATCTCGCACTGCGTGCGAAGAAAAGCTATTTCCCATTGAAATTACACATTTTTTGTGCTAAGGATACAGTTACACTATGTTTTATCTTATTTATTTGATTTATTTGTAGTATGAGCATGTGCGCGCATACTTTGACACACATCATGGCCAAAAAATCCAACTTTTGCTTTAAAAAATGGCGAAAAACCATGAATTTTGCGATTTTTGTAGATTTTTTGCATTTTTGCATGACGTCATGTTTGACGTCACTGTGACGTCATACACGGAATGTTTGTATTTTTTGGTATAAATGGACTCGGGAGGGTCATAGCTATCAATTGGTACCACACATATGATAGTTCATCAATCCGTTTCCGAGCTACTCGATACGAGATACCGGCTGTGAGATGGGTCCAAAAAGCCCCGGCTCTTTTAGGGTTAAACAATCGTACAAATTTATTAATCAACCATGTTAATTGACACTCTATAAACCAAAAAAAATAGTCATTCTATTTTAAATACACATACGAATTGATTTCCCTTGCATCCACGTTGTATTCCAAATCCATCACCTTTGTGGTTATAGTATGTGACCATTCGGACTTAATTGGAGTTACAAATTTTCCCTCCTCCAGCGCGATTACTGGGAATGTTGCCCCCTCTGCCGGTGTCATATACTACAGCGTCCGTGTGACTGAGTGTCCTACCACCCATCTGTCTATTGTGTTCTCCATTGAGTGCTCTATGCATCATTTGTTTCAGCACTGTACCCAAATGGCCTCGCTACAAGATCACGCGTTTATTCCGCCATACATGTTGCTCTGGTAGCAGGACACTCTCTCATGGGGGACACTCAGTTTCTTTACACCGGTGTGAAAGCAGATATAGTCCGGCAGGAGCCACAGTCCGGGGCTCCATAGACGATAACGGAATAAAGCGTGAAACTAATGTTGCGTAAAGAGTCAACTGAATCGATTGCCCTATTGTTCACCATTGTTCCCGGACTATGAGTACGCCGGACTATAATTACTTCTACACCGGGACGACTTGGAAATTTTGCCCCCTCTGGTTCGACTGCCTCGGTACGCCACTGTATAACTAGGGATCCTTAGTTACTGATATGAAATTAAAGACATATTTGGTGTTAACACACCAATGTGAGATCGCGCAATGTATGACATTTTGGATTTGGAATGGGCAAATATCGCTTTCTAATGCTTTACGTTCTACTGGATTTTGACATATTTTCCCCAAGTCAAAGACAGATTAGTCACGCTACACGTAGGTGAGACCAAAATACAATTATCTTGGCCACCACCGCCTGGCTTATTAGAGCGGGAGCACTGACCTGGGTCAAGCAGCATCGTTCATCCCCCACTACAGAAAAGGTTTGACACCTTTGGCAGTTGGTATGGATCCGCTATATCAGTGCTAGGTAGTTAGTACTCTCAAATTATGCTGTCACTTTTTCAATAGGGGCAATAGGGGCTTACACAGTGGTCACACTTTTAAAATGCTCCAATCATGTTGAAAATAAAGGTATGGCCTTTTTAATGGGTAAATACAGTAATAGCCCCACAACTTGTGAATGATGGAATGGCCCTTCAATTGGTAAATTAATGAAGGGAATGACTAATCGGTAAATGATAGAATGGTCCTTTGAACGGTAAATGAAGGAATGGCCCCTTTAATTGGTAAATGAATGAATAGTCCTTTAATTTGTAAATGAATAGCCCTTTCATTTGTAAATTACCCTTTAAAAGGTAAATAATGGAATGACCCTTTAAAATGTATATGAATGTCCCTTTAATTCGTAAAGGAAGGAATGACCCTTCAATTGGTAATTTGAAGGAATATCCCTTTTATTGATAAATGAAGAATAGAATAGCTCTTTAATTTGTAAATGATGGAAGGTACACCTGGACAAAATTGCAACAGAAGGTTTTATTGCTTGAGCTAGCAGTAAACGTTCTCCCAAACAACATATGAAAAAGGTAGAAAAAGAGAAGCCTGGCAAGACATGCATTTATCCTACGTGGACGTATACGCCCATATTTTGACATCGGTATATAGCTCATAAATGCATGTTTAGGGAGATTTTCGATTTCTGTTAAGTATTTGAACATATTTTACATGGATAATGCCTCAAAATGTGTACACTTTACAATTGATATGTGAAAAAGGATTATCATTATTCAAGATGGCCGCGGTTTTCCCACCAAAATTCATTTTGCATTCTTGATTTTGTCAGAGTACAATCGGATGGGGAGATCTTTATTTAGCAAATTTATTATCAGAGAGTATTATTCAAACCCATTGGTTCAACTAGTGTCGGGGGGAGGGGGGCACTCATCATGTGAAGTGGATCGTTCGTTCGTTCTTGTCCACCATTCATTCGTAATGGCTTGTGGTGGTGTCGGGATTGTAACTTGTAAGCCTTATCCTGGGCCGCGTGTATCTATTATACGAACGCTCCTAACATTGCCCGCTTTTTTTTTTAACTGTTGGCGGATTGGGAACAGTCGGGTTACACCCTACTCATGTTCGACACTGACTGCGATGTCCTGTACAGTTGTGACCTCTGTACACGTGACCGCGCTTAACTTCCCCTATCAATTGAAGTGATGGGTATATATCGTCATGAGTCTGCAAACAGGCCAATCGACCATTTTGGCGAATTGAGTTTTTGTTGCATATTATTATACTATATCACAAGCTCTTTTCATCTACCAAATTTTGAAGCAAAAATAACATTCAATTTTAGCTATAATATATTTTCACTTGGGAATCATACCAAACGCAAATGAAAGTCTTCGCAAAAAGACCAATCTGCATTCGTCGTTTGCTGTATCTGAAAACCACCTCACGACTGCTTATTAAGTGAGCTATCGATCACTGGGATACTGCGAGATTCATCCCTCGCTTGATCAACACGGGGGGGTGGCTATAGAAGTCTGGTCGAAGTTTATATATAGTAAGCAATGTGTTTAAGACTGTATCTGCAAATGAGACGATTTTGGCCACACTCAAAAATTTATACATTTTTCAGTATTTTACTGACAACAATCTGCCGATAATTTCTGTGAAAATTCGCCGTATACTGTAAAAACTGATTCAATCAAAACACTGAAATCTATATTTGCCTGAGTTATTACAGAGATTGTGATGTGTAGAGAATAAAAAAAAGCACTGAGCGAACATCCTACTTAGTTTGCTATCCACAAATGTTACGGTGTCATATACTGTAAAATTCAGTTAATTTTGTAAACACAATGTCTAAACTGTAAAATATACAGTGATTTGAATGAAACTATAAAGCTGTGGTGTATGGGATTTTGTTGGCAAATTGCTCCCAGTATTTCCCAATAGATTTACCGTTTTTTCCTGTAATAACTTATAATTGAACATCCATAATAGTGTATAAGAATGTTGATTATAATTCAAAGTTGAAATAGCAGCCTCTCTGATAAATTTAGACGTAATAGGCCTCGAAAATTGGACAAAAAGTATTTTACTATATCTTTAATTAGGTCAAGTATTGTCTTTCTGATTTTTATACTGTGAAGCGCGCGTTATTCGTAAATACAAGATGCATGTTAGTATGTGGTTAAAACAAAAATATGCTTTTAGCTGGCATGGTCCTTTACCATACGTAGATTGTAAGATGTCTTGACTGTCGAAGCGCAGATTCGGGCGATGAGCACGGCAAAAAAAGGAGCCTTACGTTATCAGTTTTGAATCGCCCCAGTTGAGTTGTATTTATATTATTTTTTATTGTTTTTAGACCCAGAATAGTTAAAGGATATTTTATTTTTTTTTTTTGTAATGATGCAAAGCTTATACGTTTATGGAGAATAATTTCACAAATACCCCTTATTTCATTGAGAAGTTGATAACACAAGCATACAGGTATTAAGTTACGGTAAATTGTGCAAATATAGTAAATTTACTCAGTTAACCTGGTGCTGCAAATTAATTGATTGTTGAGGTTGTAATTCTTGATACTTAAACCAGGCTCAAATCAGTTAAGTTAGTAATTCAAAAGTTATAACAAACAAGATAATTTAACCTCAGAAAAAGGACATAAAACAAGCACTAAGTGTAGATAGCCTATTTTCACTTCAATTTTTTTCATAGATAGTTTCAAAACCCTGGTTGAAAACCCTTTCACGTTTGGATGATAGTTGTCATTTTAATTTACAAATATATTAAATTTGAAAGGAAAATAATGTATATACATAAATTCAATGTTCTTAAATATTCCATTTATGGTAGCATAGTATCGTGTTTATTAGGTATTTGGGTTCATATCAGAGGGTTCCCAGGTTTGATTCCTAGTTCATAGTAAGATAGGCTTACCTCTTTAAAGTTCTTACATGATTAAGTGTGCATGCCACATTTAAACCTCGTCTACCCGAGCCAATAAAACGTTTTCTATGGAGTGTGAACTGCGCACTATATGAGAATCCGATTCTGTAAATTTGGTACCAAAGGATAGCTTAGCGTTTCCTAACCTTATTTCCATTTGTACAAAATAAGTACCAACATTCCCATTATGACGTCCCACTAAATGACGTCATATGTTGAGAAAGTGCGAAAATACTAATAAGGGTGGAAAATTGAATTTCCCCCAATTTTAGCGACCTCACACCTTATTATATATAGCACGAAAAACTCTCATTTATAAACTAGTCATTCCATCATGAAAAGGTTGATATTTCCGAACCTTTTTTCCCTTTGGGATCACGCACCTTTAATCTTTCCCTATGGATGTTTGTTTTGGATAAAAAGGAGCGAATATGTCAATTGACAATTACATTAATTAATCTGGCACCAAAAAGGGAGCTTTGGGTAGCCGGGAAAACCTGAAGGGGGCTAACCAACCCCTCCCAAGTTTAAAACAAAGAACAACATCAACATCTTTTCGTTTTTTCCTCTTTGCTTTCTAATTTTGACACATTCCTACGATATTATTGATTTTCCCAGCAACTTAGTTGATTAATAATTACTAACTTGATAATTTATCTGTGTTTACTAAATAAAGGCGTAATAAAGTAATGTGGTTTGAGTACATTTAGACAAAGTATCATTCACATTTTCAGACAAGTTCATCCAATTAAAAATACATGATTAATGGTATTAAAAGATTACCATTGAACTTATTCAATAAAAATTAAATGCAACCCTAATTACTCTGATTGAATAGATACAGGAAATTATTTCCTTTCAATTCCAATAACCAAAGATGTTTAAATGAGAAAATTCTCATTGGCATGTTCAATAAATAGAACCCCTTTGATAATCGAATATGGCCAATTTGAATATGAAATCAAACGTCAAAGGCTTGTCGGCAAACTGCCATTTTAACCTCAAATGGTTAGTTTTTACTCAGAGAAGTTTCAACAACAGAGAGTATAAGAGCAATTACTCTAAGAGTGCTATGACGCCAAAGGTGAAACATAATGGCGCAATTATCTGTTTGATGACAAAATTAAATAATATCCATGGGGATTCAATTTCATTTAAATTTTTTTCTGATATACACTCCGAAAAGTCGTTTAATTTTTTACGAGTTTCGATACGTCATTTGACACTAATTGCTACTATACTCCTTCCTATTGTTTTCGTTACTTGAACTAGTAAGCCTAACATGAATCTTGTATTTATTTTCAGTGACATTGGAACTACTGAAAATTTTACTACTATAAATGTAAAACGATACCATATGATTAAAGCGGTGTTTTTATTTAATGTACTGAAATAACCGTATCATTATAAAGACGTGTTGTATGTGTCGATCATAGAATTAAAGTGATTTTCGTCCGAACGCCTCGAAATTTAAATACAATATAAATGACTTGATAGTAAGATGAAGTTTTCTGCTTGATAAACTAGTGATCTTTGATTCCTTTTACTCTACAAAAGTATCAAAATATACAACTTTAAAAATTATATCAATAGTTTGTTCTTGTTGTTTTGTTGTTTGGTTAAAGTTTATGAAAGTTATTATGTCAATAATTCACAAAACCCAGGGTTTCAATCGCTAGACATACGCTTTGTGAATGTCCCTTAGTGTACTTACACATGTGGGGCGATGCTACAGATTTGGAAATACCGGCAAATACTTAAATTTAATGTCCACTTTACCAGGCGTATAAAACTACAACTGGAGCTTTATTCGAATTTTTTCGAGAATCACATTATCGTTACCTTCACTATTATGATTTTCAATTATACGATATAATACTAAAGTTGACCAAACCAAATTTGCTTAAATTTTTACAAAGAAATTCTGGAAGCAATTATTCCACAAAACCCCGTAAAAATATCCATTTTTAATACAGGTTTCCATTCAAATTAACTGTATATTTATGTTTTTGATGTTTATATTTTACATGGAGTATTAAATATTTGATTAAATCAATTCTAATACAAAAAAAATTGTAGAACCTAACCTCATCATTCCTCTTTTCTAATCTTCATCTGGCACAGTATTTTTGCCTGTAAGGACATGACACCTTAGAAACCGTACAAAAGCATAGTCATTTTTTCTAGCGCCCACTCCGCAGGCAAAAGTATGTTCAACAGTTGAAATACCGACGCCTGAGGCGATCGATCGACTCTTTGAGTACACGCCAAACAGCTCAAGTGTGATTCTCTCCTTTTGACATAGAAACAGAAGACTTGTTTTAGTTTTTGCAACAACCAACACTTTGTAATTAATTTGACAAGGAAACAAAGATACTTGAAATAGAAAGCGTGCCTCAAAATGAAGAACGTTTCCAATGTTCCAGAATGTCCACAATAAAATCATTTTCCTAAAATGTTTCAAATTGTTAGATATGCAAGTTCATAATTCTCGAAAACTTCAATCGTTCAATCGCCGAATCTCGAAATGTGGAACTATTTGGTCGATTCGCCCTGGTTGGAAGATCGTTGACGATATGCATCGGCCAGTTAAAAACATAGGGCCCTTTCAGATAAAACTAACAAAAAAATATGGGTTCCTTCGATACCGAGCTGATAAATGGTGTCAATCCGTAGGAACCTTTAGACGGGGGTCACTGATGTTAACCTGAAGTTCAAATAGGAAGTCCTCTGTTCCAGAGATCAAATTGCCATGAAATTATAAAATTGCTGCAATGAAATTTAAAAATTGTTAAAAAATATGCACGTAGGCCGCGAAAATTGAGAATTTGGGTGTTCAAATTCTTTAGAAAAGTGGATAGTTTTATGCAAACTTGTGAAAAAAGTGGATAGCAGGAAAGAAGAAAATGGGGGTCATTGAGTATGCGAATATTTTTAAAAAGGGGGTCATTGGTAATAGCCTGGGTAATAGGTAGGACAGCAGTACAAAAAAGGGTCAATCATTCTAGACGTCGCCAAAGTCACCATCTCACAGACCTTGATTACGTAGTCCATCCAGAAGGACCCTCATTCCTCCCCGTGTCCACCCCCCCCCCCCACGTGAACCTAGCACCGGAGCGCGAAGCGCGGGGGTCCTTCCGCATTGGAGAAATCTTGCGTTGAAAACCTAACGCAAATGACAATCAACTACTCACTTGACAGATCATAATTACCAATAATATTCACTTGGCACTCTGGATGACAACAGGCTTAACTACAGGGGTAGGTACTGATAAAGGGAAATGGAGTGGAGGGCGGGGAGAGTACATACGTAGCTCATCATTTCTATTGCAATCAACCGATTATTATAATTGCCTTGAGCTGTCAGGTAAAAGAACGGATGCTGAAGGACCCTCGCGCTACGCGCTCGGTGGCAAGGTCAGTGGGAGAACGAGGGTCCTTCTAGATGGACTATGATTACGTAGCTCTAACAGGAGATGTGATATGTGCTGCACAAGATCTACTTTAAAGCATCATTTGAGAATGCTGCAGATAAAGTCGGCCTACATCTAAATGCCAAAGAGACGGTACCTCGGGTTAGTATGTTGCCGACAGTAATATAAGAAAGACTCAATAGTTAAAGGGCTGTGGCCCGATCGCTAATAACATCGTCCCCATAATCCTAGATTTTACCGGAAGTGGTCAACATTTCTGAAGAAAGCTTCTCTTTTTGTTCTCATTTACCCTGTGAATTTCACAGTGTGACATCTTGGGGCTAAAGGATATTCGGTGTGCAAGTTACGAGGGAAAATGTACCCCATTTTGGTCGACCGATATGTCTATAGGGCTAAGGAAATCATGTTTTAGCTCTCACATGAAAACGAGTTGAAATATCGGCGCAAAATTTTACAGGTGGGGTTTGGGGGTGAAGGTCATTCTACCAAGATGAAAACTTTATATACTTAAATCGGGTCGTCCCCTTTTAATATTTTGTATAATAACCAAAATATAGGCAAAAAAGTCAATTAAGTTTTATGCAAATTAGCATATCTTGCCATGCTTCCTTTTTTTGATATGTTGTTTGGGAGGATTTGTACAGCAAGTTACAGCAAAAAAAACCTTCTGTAGCAATTTTGTCCAGGTCATACCGTAGATTGAGAGGACTAATAGTCATTTAATTGGTTAAAGCAGTAGTAGTCCTTTAATTGGTTTAAGCAGTAGTAGTCCTTTAATTGGTTTAAGCAGTAGTAGTCCTTTAATTGGTTAAAGCATTAGTAGTTCTTTAATTTGTAAACGATGGGATGCCTCTTTAAAGGCTGACTCAGAGATTTCGAAAATATGGTATTTTTGTGTAGTAATTAAAAATAGTCATCTAGAACTAAAGATAGTCACCAAAAATGCTTAAAGTCTGACTCAGAGATTTCTGAATATAATTTTTTAATATAGTAATTAAAAATATTCAACTAGAACTAAAGATAGTCACCTAGAACGCTCAATTCCAAAGTTTGAGATGAATCGGAATTTTCGTTTTGATGCGTAAACATTTATATGTATATAACAGTGCCATAGGATACTGTGTATAACAAAATTTCCGGATCCGGAATTTTTAAACAAAGATGTGATTTTCTATATGAAGGACTTCGATTTGAGCATAGCTATTTCACACAGTGATTAGTATATGGACAAGCATTATGTACATGCAAAAAACACAATTTGTTTGAAAATTGAGGGCGCCCTCATCGGGAAATCTCTGAGTCAGCCTTTAATTCCAAAGTTAGAGATGAATTGGATTTTCTGTTTTCATCCAGTAAACATTTATGCACAGTATAACAGTGCCATAGGAGACACCGTGTATAACAAAAATTCCGGATCCGGAAATTTAGAACAAAGTTGTAATTTTCTATGAGGACTTCGATTCGAGCTTAGTTATTTGACACAGTGATTAGTATGTGGACAAGCATTATGTATATGCAAAAAAATCGATTTGTTTGAAAATCGAGTGCGCCCTCATCGGGAAATCTCTGAGTCGGCCTTTAATTGGTAAATAAATGAAGTGGATGACCAATGTAAATGAAGGAATAGCACTTTGATTGATAAATTAACACTTAACTGCATAAGGGGGGTCCTATAGGGGGCCCATTTTTTGTTTTTTAGCCGGCGTTTTTTAAACGCTGCAATATTGGTTTATATTGTTTTTGTATTTGTCTAACTTCTAGTTGCGCTTGCATTGGTGCAAACAAATTCAAATCCTTTGCATCGTTTTTGCGTTAATTAGCATGGGTCCCTAGGATCCCTCCCCCTTATGCACTAACGGAATTGCCCATGACAAAAATGAAAAATCTTAATAGGGTTACTGTGATTCTGATTTTCATAATAAACAAAGTAAATAATTAATCAAAAAATCCTTGCAAAGTATAGTAGGCCATTGGTGCCATAATATTTTATATACATCATGTAGCGGTTTACTGTAAAAACCTATGGTAAATTATACAAGTAACCTTAAAAAATATAAAATGGCATGAGACATTTATGTTTATGCTAATGCTATGTGGTAAATATAGTTCATTCTTCACCAATTAAAGGAATCAGCACAAGTCTAGTTGAAGCAATGCCGTAGAAAATGCAGAAATGAATTAGTGTCTTTTTTCGCACATTTTGACGCGAAATTAAAATCAATGTTTTGCCCCTAGTTTTCTTACTGAACATTTTTTTCCAGTTTTTATTTCTTAGAAGTGGTGAATTTAATCTAAAAAATCCTTTAGGAAAGTGGGTATATGGGGGGGGGGGCCTTATGCAGTTAAGTGTTAAGGAATACCCTCTAATTTGTATATGATGGAATAACCTGCTTGGTAAATAAATGAATTGGTAAATGAGAGAACGGCCCTTTAAAAGTTAAATGAAGGATTGGCCCCACCACTGTCAGACCCAGGGATGACCCTGGAGGAGGAATGGCTTACATTGGTAATAGGGGCTTACCTCCTACAATATACTTAAATTCCCCAGCATCTGTCAGACCCGGGGGATAACTCAGGGGAATGAATTTAAGTGGTTAGTAAGGGCTTGTGCCTTGCTACAATATACCTGTTTGGCTACTCTAGCGCATCTAAAAAAAAAGTTATGGCCAAATTTTGAACTTTTGCGTGTGCAAGATTGACCTATTTTTACGTTTTCCCACCCCTGTCAGACCCAGGGGAAGACCCCGGGTGAATGAATTATATGGTTAGAAGGGGCTTGTGCCTTCCTACAATAACCTTACGTTTGGCTATACTAGCTCATCTAGAAAAAAATTGCCGCCAAATGTTGACCCTTTTCGTAAAATGTTGACCTTTTTAATAATAATAATGGACACTTATAATGCGCAAAAATCCGGTAGAAAGCGCTCATGGCGCAGACTGAGCAACCAGTAGAAACATTACAGAGGAATATACAGAGTAAACAAAAGCAAAGCAATGTAAATACATGAGATATCACAGAAAAAATTCTAAAATTTGAGCTTTGACTTAAAAGACTCGATTGAGGATGATGTATGGATATGGTAAGGGAATGTGTTCCACAGCCTAGGGACAGCCACTGAGAAAGCAAGATTCCCCACGACCAGGATGATTTGGGTTCAACTAACTTTTTATGTTTACCCACCACTGCCAGACCCAGGGGATGACCCTGGGGGAAGAAATTATATGGTTAGTATTAGGTGTTATGATGTCTCGTGGACGTCAAAGGTCAGAAATACCCTTTAAACACAAATGAGCTTTGTGCACAAGTGATCTGAATTTGTATAATATAACACAGATTTAATGATTTTAATCAGATTGGTTCAAGAATTTTGAATGTCTAAAGCACAATTACAACAACTTTACATGATTTATAAACTAAGATACTTAATATTTCAAGTCCTCTAATGTCCAGAGTTAAAAGAAGCGTTGCAGTTCAACGATGATGTGTCCTCATAGCGAAGACTCAAATATGACAGCATGCAAAGTCACACTTGAAAATCCACGGGTAACAAGATCCATGGGTATCTTCTCTGTCTTGAAGAAAATTTTGTCCAGCAATTCAAGACGACGGGGTTTGTCCCTCGACCACACTAATATTCCACAGCATATCAGTCCAAGATATAATCACCACGATTTATATCTGTCCACAATTATTTTGATTCCCAGCACTTTTGGCTTCAAAGATGACAGTAGAATAATTATAGCAGTTTGCTCACGTGGAATTAAAATATAATAAATCCTGGCACTATGTACTGTACAGGTCTGCCATTTATTGCAGATCAAAACTAGCTATATCTTCTAGCCATTTGTTACTACCTGCTGCTGGCCCTGAGTCTTTTCAGTGAGCACTATTTATCTCACAGCTAGACTTCCCAATATTTCTAATAATCATCATGCATCATCATGCACCACCGACCAATTGGATTTCACATAAATTACATCATCTGTATTGCATCACCTTACATTAATAACAACATTGGAAAATACCTATTTTGCAATCTGTTTTGTTTTGCAACAAAGTTTGGAAAACCCCTCAGGCCATTTATACTACTAGTAAATAACACCTGCATGATCAGGATTGCACAAACAAGTTGACTCATTTTCTAAATTTAGCATGTTGGGGAATTTCATGATCTCTTTCCTGACAAAGTACTTTTTAATCACAAACGGAGGCTAACATAACATAGGGGCTTGGCTACTCTAACTCATCTAGAAAAAAAAAAGCCAAATGTCGATCTTTTTGTACAGGTGTGGACACACAGACATCCGTCCATACATCCTTCCATACAGACATTGTCATTTCATAAGCTGGATTTTGCTGCGCAATCCGTCCAAAATCATAAGCCGAATTTTACTGTGCAATTCGTCAAAAAATTAGAAAGTTTCGTTAAGATTTCGCTTTTACGTGTTAAACCAATTACAACGTCTAAATTTGGATTTCCTGGCCGCTACCGTTTGATCGCATAGACGATTTTTCATAGCGGCACCAGGAGATATAGCGATTTAGTAGCCGTTTTCATTTATATATGTATTCAATCATTAATATGTTATCTTTATCAAAAAATGAGTAACACTGAAATCTTATTAATATTATTGGTCATATTACCGATTATTATTGTTAATATATCGAGCAATATGCCACAAATTAATGTATCTAAAAACATCTCAAATATATTTATTTTCTCAGCCTCGGTCGCAATGCTGGTAAATTGCATGTCGCTATCCGAAAGCAATCTCTTATAGCTCAGTAATTACTTTGACCTAATGACAAAACTTTTGGTTAATAGTTGTAGCTCAATTTACTATAGATGATGTAGCATCAATGTTTACAAACACAAGATAGCATCTGGTCTACTGACATGTTAGAGGTGCGAAGAATATGCCCATACTGCTACAGCTTATGAATTTCAAAAGCACAAGCCCTGCAGGTAGGTGCGCACGCATACTGTCGGGCATTACCTTGTTCGTTGCCCCTACGACGACACCTCATCTATAGTGCCTTCATCTGAGCCTTCAAACTTTGATATGCTCGCAAAGTGACATAGATTTTTGATTGAAAGTAAGTACTTTAACGGGTTTACAAATTAACACAATCAAGGGCAATGAATTAAGCCATTGCTTGTTGTAATAATGCATTCATCAGAAATCAGAATATATTATTAACAGATAATGAGTTTATTTTAAAAACACAACATTGAATATTATTATTTTAGGCAATTGACGCCCATGGGGTCAAACAGTAACAAATTTTAGTAGTCTTGTAATTTGTCGTATATAACAAAAAGCATGTACACGAACTCCACCAGAGCCTACACCATAATTTGAATGACCTTTAAATTAACAAATGTCAAAAACGAATTAAGGAAACCATCTTTTCATCATGAGAGTGGAGAGTTTAGCTGGATCTATGAAGTAAATTTTAACACAGGATAATTCAGAGAAATACAAAATTAAAACGATTTTGTAATATCATCTTTCCTCATCTCACATAAAATCATATCTACATAATTATAGGAGAATAATTACCATATTTCTTTACTTACCACACATCAGATTGTATAATTCAATATTCTGGAAAGGCTCTATCTGTAAATTCTGTTTCAAGGCTGGACCATAACCCACAAAAAGTGCCTATAATAATAAATAAAATCTGTTTCACCAGACTGATTAAACTAAAAAAAAATATCAAATAATAAAATTGCACATAAAACCCCCTGTTCATACTTTATCATTATTTTATCTATCTATGGATACGTCCTCATATAATGCACCCACGTACATCCATAGAGGGACGGATCTAGGTCCAGCTAGGGTAGAGGATGATAAGTCAAGTTCAAAGATGGCGCGTAAGCCGCAAGTAGGGAGATGTAGAAGGGGTGTCAGTACTCTCGCGTCAAACGTCACAATATTCACTTTCCAAAACAGTTTTTTCCTCATACAAGTTAATAAATAAAGAAATGACAATTCACTAGAAAAATGCTAATAATCTTTAGCCTGAAGGAGCACAATTAGATTCCCAGAGGTCATCGAAGTTTTGAGGAAAGAAAAACTTCGCCCAATAATGACACGAGAAAAAAATGGCGACACTGGTGAGTAAAGAAAAAAAACATTTAGCATTTTGAACTCTTTTGTATCTCAAAAATAATTTCACGACTAAAAAACTACGAAGAACCATTGACATGTGCATTAGTAAGGGTTTTTTTTTTAATTTAAAAACATTTTCTTTTCTAGAGAACTTTTGGTTCTGCAAAGAACCCCTTGGCGATTTAGATCGTTTAGACAAGAAAATTGTTCTTTGAAGAACTTTGGACCTGGAGAACCTAATTGAAAATAAATAAGGTTCTTCGTAGAACAGAAAGACACAAAACCCCAAACCAATTTTCTTTTTTGTATATTGTTACCAAAAATGTGCACAATTTGAGATTTTTGATAATATTTGCATTTTGGGGAAAGATTACAAGCTATCAGTCTGTAATTTTCAAGTTTTCTTCTTCAAACATGTACAAACACAACTATGCACATACCGTAATGAATGTTTATTAATCTTCCCCTGGAGATCTTCCACTTGTGAGCCAGCGCACACAAGTGTTAAAAACCCATGTGCGCTTGTCCTTATCTAATAAACATTCATCCTTGTCTACCTGGAGAACCGAGTTCTCTGGAAATCTAAAATTTCACTATGCACATAATGAGTCTAAAATACACTACATATGGCCTAATTTACATATTCAAAAATGTGCAAATTGTAAGGCTGTTAAGACCCCCATTTTCAGTATCGTTGTCACCCAAAGAACCGGGATAATTTTAAGAGATTACCACTGTCACCCAAAGACCCCTATTTTTTTGGAGAATTTTGAACGTTTTCACTCAAGACTCCTACTTTAAGATTTTTTGTTGATATTATAGCAAATTGTCGACCAAATAACCCCTATTTAAGGGCAATTTTTCTGTCTCTCACCCTATTTTTTGCATGTCACCGAATGTCTCTGGGTTTGAAATCGCCAGCCGTATCCATTTCATATGCGAGCACCTACCGTGAAAAACGTTTTGATATTAACTAATAGTCCAGCGGTAGAACCATTGACTTTGGATATCACCTTGCAAAAGAGTCTGCACGAAATGTCTTGATGGTTTCTAGGCAACATTGACCTGCTGATTCCAAATCTTGATGGAACTTTTCCATCCTTGAGCATTTTGAGATTGGGGTAAAATTTGTAAAAGTTCCATACGAGATCATAAAGGTGTATGACATGTTCATCTGGTTCTAAAGATTAAAAAGGCCTACAGGGTGTATGGGGATCAGCGTTCTGTCCTCTGTTAGATATCTTTGAGCTGGTTAACACAAAGTAAAATAATATATATTTCCTGTTATGACATTCCAATATGAACAATTTGAAACCAGTTTGAAACCAATTGGATCAATATAAATGTTTTTCCCCATGATGATCTTGAACAGCTTTTGGCCTATTGTGCAAATATAAAAGGTTGTAGACATAGGGAACTATACATTTTTCCATCCTTAGAACCTGATGAACATGTATATTACAAAATTTGCCCCTGTTAATTAACTCCTTTCCCTATTTCAAAATGCTCAAGGATGACAAAATTGCATCACCAAATCTGGAATCAGCAGGTCAATGTTGCCCAGAAACCATCAAAATATTGTGTGCAGACTCTCTTGCAAGGTCATATGAGCCTACCGCAGAACAAAGGTTCATTATTCACGCGAGCACAGCAAGCTGCAACAGGGTTGTCAATTCAGTTTTTGCATTAGATAAGCTGATTTCATGGTGGCGATTTATGCATTACTCATGTTAGTGTTCTTCTTGCGCTGGTAGTGATCAAATTGCTTCGAAAACAATTTTTAAAAATTCATTGATATATATGTATAAATCTAACACACTTTATTGCTTTTCTGGAAATATTTCCGTTGTGGAGAAAAAATGTGGACTTTTCAAAAATCTAACCAACAACACATCTGATTCACATAGCATGCAACAAAGACCCAGCTGTATTGTCATCGGACCTTTCCAGAAACCCGGAGTTACAACCAGTCACAACTATCCAAATTACACATTCCCTCAGTCACCGTCAGTCAACTTTAATGCGAAGCTCATCAAAAGTGGTGCCAAGCGGCGTGGACTATGTTTATCATGCGTTTCCAATAGAGCGTAGAAAGGTAGAAAACGTGCTCATTTTGTGAGGTGACTTTTTTACATATTTTTTCGATGCCGTTTTAAGGGAAGATTGGTGTAACATATTCAAGCGGGAATGACATTTGGATTAGCATTATTTGATATCATATTTATGATTTCTGTAGAATGTTTTGCTCTATAATTAGCTCACACACACACACACACACACACACACACACACACCCTCACACACACGGTGTGTGTGTGTGTGTGTGTGTGTGTGTATGAGACACACACGACACACACACACACACAAACAAACAAACAAACACACATACGTTTAGCACAGTAAATCGTTCACCGATTACGTAATAGCTAACTGAACTGTCAAAAGCACATAAAACCTGGAGTTACAATAAATACAATACAATATAATACAATACCTTCATATATGGGGACAGATTGTCGTATCCGTGGGTACCGCCATCACACCATGTAGTTGGCCCACTGATAGAAAACAAGTACATGTTTGTCACATTAATTTGTAATAAGTAGGGTTTAACAGCGTTAAGAGGTGGCGGGATTTATTATATAAATTGTTTATCTTGATTGACCCCAAAGTAAAGTTTCACCCCAGAGGGTGTATTGAGTCAATCCCACAATACACCAGTTTTGGGAAATTTCACCTTAATAGGGTCATGTGATCCCACAAAAATCCTATTCTTAGCACATTAAAACGCTGACTTTTATGGTCATTTTAGCCCACAAAGCATTAGTACTTAGATAATTCTTAGCATGATCTTGAAATGTCTTGTAGTTCTTAAACTTTTGAAACCCTTTTTATCCTGAAGTACTGACATGTGTTTAGTACAGTACAGTACAGACACAATACAATGCATTATGTGATTGGATCAAAACGCCCTCTGGTTTCACCCCAAAATTTCAACCTGTTTTGATATGAGAGCTAAAAAAAGTGTTTTCGTAAGCCAGCCCATAGAATACTGTGGAAATTATAGGCTGACCCAGAGATTTCGAAATATATATTTTTGTATTAATTTAAAGTAGTCATTTGTGTCGTTCCTGTGGCTGTATTCCTTCTGCGGTGCAATCGGCAAGTTTACGATCGCCAGCTCTTTTAATCCGCCAAATTTATAGAACATGGCATTCAAATCAAAATGTTTTTCGCACTGCAGGATTCTGGGGAGTAACATTTGTTTGGAAAACACAAATTTGATATTCAATGCGTCATGTGTGGTTGAGAACCGCTGGTACACTTTGAAATCATTTTGTGATTATGAAATTTTTTCTGCATGTTGCAATACTTTGTACAGTGTGTGTATAAAGGTTGGTGCGTGGCATGAGAATTCCTAACGTTATACAGAATGATTACAAATTTAAACAAATAATAAATAGTGATATATAATTTTTCGAGCTTTATATGCAACCACATTTTAAATAAAATGATAAGAACTGTAAAAAAATAAAGTCAGGTAAATATTTTTCGACTGTTGAAACAATTCCCCCAAGTATTCCAAAATAGTCTACAGGTTCATTGATAACTGATATCAACTTTGTTTTATTAGATATGTTTTTTCACTAGATATGGTTTTTTCAGCTTTTTATGCTGATTGTGAGTCCGATGTGTACCTGGCGAGAAACCGTGAACATTTTTTAGAAACTCAAAAAAAACAATATGACCACCACAACATAAACAAATCATCACTCAAAAGTTGTAATTTTGAGCCTGTCTCGTTAAAACATTTAAGTTTGACCAATTAACGTAATTATGATTCAGTAATCACGTAATCAATGAATTCAATATATGGCCGTGTCTGACTGTGATCTACTGTTTCCTGGACTAAAATAGGTCATGAAAAAAAAAAAAAAAAAAAAGTAACATTTGTTTGGAAAACACAAATTTGATATTCAATGCGTCATGTGTGGTTGAGAACCGCTGGTACATATCAGGTAAATATTTTTCGACTGTTGAAACAATTCCCCCAAGGATTCCAAAATAGTCTACAGGTTCATTGATAACTGATATCAACTTTGTTTTATTAGATATGTTTTTTCACTAGATATGGTTTTTTCAGCTTTTTATGCTGATTGTGAGTCCGATGTGTACCTGGCGAGAAACCTTGAACATTTTTTAGAAACTCAAAAAAAAACAATATGACCACCACAACATAAACAAATCATCACTCAAAAGTTGTAATTTTGAGCCTATCTCGTTAAAACATTTAAGTTTGACCAATTAACGTAATTATGATTCAGTAATCACGTAATCAATGAATTCAATATATGGCCGTGTCTGACTGTGATCTACTGTTTCCTGGACTAAAATAGGTCATGGAGGAAATGTGCATTTTGTAGTGGAAGATTTACACACACAAAATTATCATGAGACACAAGTTTTAACCATTTAAAAGTTCACAATTAAATAGGGAATTTATTGGGGATTTATTTAAGAATGACTTGGAATCTACTTACTCAGATGCTGTCCAACCAGCTTCCACAGGTATTAGGGTATCTTCTATTCGTCGGTTGTTCATGTAATGCCAACGTTTGGGAATATCTGGTTTAATAGACGGCACAGCAGCCGGATGCTTACACTGTTTACATGTTTAACAACCAAACAAACAGATAATTCCATAATAATAATAATAATAATAATAATAATTACAATAATAAGCTTATCCATAAGTTTTGAACATTCAAGCTTGTCCATCCGTGATTATCGCGAAGTAGTCGGGAATGGCAACAACACTGAGTGAATACATTGTAATCCTGACAAGCAGACAGTACTTTTAACCATATAATTTGAGGTGGAAAGAAATGGAGGAACTTAAAAACAAGTTTATGATTCCAAACAAGCCAGCCATGGGTACGGTGTCATGCAACACCAGTCTTGTATGGTTTCCTCGAGCCACGGTATCGCACTGGATGGAAATATTTTATGTCATATCTTCCTAAATATCAAACTAGGACCATTACAAGAATCCAAAAACAATGGCGAAAGTTTGAAAAAGTCATACTTTTTTAGAAAGCATAAAAATGCATTTGTTTTGTATTAACGTGTTTCTTTGCTTAAAAAATTAAATTATTTTTCTCCAGAGACAAAACTGCAAAGGCTTTTTTTTTTAAATTGAATCCTGATTTATGCCCGGAAATCTGCAAGAATCAGTATTGCATTTGTCTGCAGATTTATTTCGGTATGTGAACAATTATCAGATTTTAATGAACATTTTTTTATGTGTTGAAATCTAACCGTTCATGAAGATTTTCTTAAAAATTATGACCTTTTTTCAAAAATTCAGCCATTGTTTATGGATTCTAAAATGTAATTTTATTGGTCCTATATGGATATTTAGGAAGATATGCACCTTCTCTAAAGTTGTTCAAGATTTTGAAAAAGGGTCTTTTTATTGTTGTCTGTATTTTATTGTTGTTTTATAGCTGTTTGTTTTATTTGGCTTTCTGTCAAGTTGTGTTGCAAATAAACACGTTATCTGACTTATAAAACAACGGTCACTGTACAATTATATTTAAAAAGTTGGATATTAATTGCTTACCTTAAGAGCCTCTACAATTTCTTTAGGGTCTTTAATAACGGCTGAAAATGCAAATCAAATTTGTATATATAGGTTATAGATTCCACACCACTAATATTACAACCATCCCAATAGGAATATTTCGACTAGAAGTCACAGTTTCAGAGGGGAGCAAAATTCATCGTTGCCTTCACGTTTCAGTAGCTCTAGCGGTCCAAGTAGAGGAGGAGCAAGGACCCAGGTCAAACATCATCGTTTACCCCCTCACTACAGAAAATGTTTAACACCTTTGGTAGTTAGTATGGACCTTCTACATCAATGCTATGTAGGTAGTACTCTCAAATTGTGGTATCACTTTTTCAATAGGGGCCAATTTAAGTTTACAAAGGGGTCAATTTTTTTAAAATGCTCCAATCATGTTGAAACATTTTCCATATTGTCCACCTAGTCATAAGGATTCCAAAAATGTATAGTTTGTACAATCTATGACCATTGGTTTGGGAGTTATAGGGTAAAAATGGCTAAAATGGTAAAAAAAAAGGTCAATTTCTATTTGTACAAGGGTCAAAATCAGAAGTTGTTCCAATTTTGGTAAAAAATGAAAGAAGTTGTTCATCTAGCTTAATGTGTCAAAATGAGGAATAGTTTGTACCATCTGCAGTGCATAGTTACCATGTTATGCGACCAAATAGGTCATAGGGCAACATAATCCAATTGGTGTTGACCTTCTTAGACCCTTATCTCCGTAAGTAAGCATTTAACACAATCAAAACTATAATTTTAGGAGTCCTCTTTTCTCATGCAATAATTTGCAAGTATTTAAAATATAATCAGATTAACTTGTTCATAACCCAATGGCAAATTTATTTGGTGGTGGGTGGTGTGCAACCTGTAACGTAAGCAACTATATAAAGTGGTAGTAAAGAATCAATAGTGTCTTTTTAAAAAGATTGAAAGTAGTAAATTTATATACCATGACCATGGCCTATGCAAAATTGAAGGAAAGGAGAAACTGAAGAAAAACGAAGAAAGAAGGACAGGTGTTCCCAAGGAAAAACGCAGAAGCACTTATCACGTAAGACACATCATTCATTCATTCATCTAAATAAAAACATTTCGCGTACCTTTGATCGCTATCTGTACCATCCAACAAGCTAAGGAATTACTATTTCCAGATGTATGCAATACCAAATCTTAGTAGAAATGCATTTGACCTTATCGTTGATCACATCATAAGGTCCCCTACACAGGTTCTTGTGACTGTGTTTGATAAATGCCATCCACTTTTGTTAGGGAAATATTTTGGTGCATGGCATTTGGCTTTCTTTATCTTTAAAGGAACATTACCCATGTTCAATGAATAAATACCATTTCTAAAAAAATATAGAAATCCTGAAAACAGCTGAGAACATAAGACAGTGTGATGTCTAAATCTTAAGCAGAAATATTACACATTATGCAAAATCACTATCTGCACTGAAAGGATTGTAGAAAGCTGTGCCACAACAATATAACCTCTTCCCCGAGATCCCGAGAGTCATCGCTAACATGTGTGTAGAAATACGAATGATCTCCAAGTTCTGGATGAACTAGGATTCTAAACACCTCAAAGTTTTATTAAAATGTGTCAAAGACTTCAGAAGGCATTAATACTAATTTAGTTCGTAATGTCAGTATTCAGTTTGGCAATAATTTTATTTCAAGAAAGCCCCATTTCTGGAATTGTAACCTAAAATGCATTGCACTACTATTTCCGTAGTCTGACAGTCATCCTAGTAGATAAGCCATTAGTTTACTTGTATTATAGAAGGGTGAGTTTTATGACCAACTATTATAGGGGAATCTCCCTTCTTTCTATAGCAGCTAAAGTATATAACAGAATACCTTTACATAGGATCCGAGACGAGGTAGACTCCATTCTGAGAAAAAAAACCAACCAAGCAGGATTCCGTCCTGGAAGAAGTTGTGCTCAGCAAATCCACATTCTGAGACGACTTCTAGAAGGCGTTAGAGACTACCAGCTGCCACTTGTTGTTACCTTCATCGACTTCAAGAAAGCCTTCGATTCCATCAACAGGAAGTTTATCTTCTCAGTTTTTCGCCACTATGGAATTCCAGAAGCCATAGTCAATGCAATTAGTGTGCTATACATGGACTCAAAGAGTATCGTAATGGTGGATGGAAGCATATGAGACACATTTGATGTCACCACTTGAGTCCTGCAGGGGGATGTTATGGCCCCCTTTGCTATTTGTTGTGATGGTCGACTACCTCCTGACAAAGGCTACCCGCCGATCAAGACGACATCCAGCCAAATTTCTAAACGATCTGGATTTCGCGGATCCACTTTATGCTCAGGCGCAGACCCAGTTAACCAGGACAGCAGAAGCAGCAGACATGGGTCTTGTTATCAGTGCACAAAAGACAGGGTATGTGACTGTAAATTGTAACACTCAGCCTGCACTACGAGTCTATGGAGAGCCAATCAAACAAGTTACCGATTTCAAATACCTCAATGGTATCATCTAGTTTAAGTGACTTTAACAGACGAAAGTCACTTGCCTGGTTAGCATTTTGGAAGCTAGAACACATCTGAAGGGGCTCAAACATCCCTATTGAAAAAAAAATAAGCTGTTCAACACCACTTGTGTCACTATTCTGCTCTATGGTTGTGAATCATGGGTGATACCCCAGGACATGGAAAATAAAATCAACACATTTGCTACATCATGTTACAGAGTGATGCTGAATATAAAGCGCATTGACCACGTTTCTAACACCAGAATCTATTCCATGACTGACACAGTCCCTCTGATCCATCAAGTGAAATTTCTTGGTCACATCCTTAGGATGTCAAAAGAAGAGCCTGCCAGAAAATTATGCTCTCTATGTCCCAACCATTGGCAAAAGGAAACCTGGTCGACCACGTACCTCATACCTTACGTATTACGATTACTGCGGGATAATGAAGGTATAATGCAAGAAGATCGGATTGCCGTACTCGTTGATGATCGTAGTGTATGGAGAAATCTTGTGGTCGCCGCAACCAATGGATGATGATGATGATGATGACTTTTGTTATTGCTATTGCATGAACGATTTGCTTAGTATTGTTAAGTCCAATGACATGAATATATTTTTAAATATTGTTTTCTGTTTCTTAGAAAAAAGACTTAATTAAGTATTCATTACCTAATACCTTATGGTACATGCTAAGTGTCCACCAAGTTTAAATGCGTCCTTATTTGTAATAATTAGTTTTTTGTGTAGCCCTACCTGATTGGTCACTTTAAAGGATATGCCATTGCATTATGGGCAACGCTTCCAGAAATAAAAGCTTTCCCGGAAAAAAAAATACCGCCGAACTAACGTCTGTTAACAATTGTTATACTCGCAAAAAAACACATAGAAAAGGAACCACGAAAAGCTCACCATCAGATCTTTCGTCCAGACGTAACATTGTTCCTGCTGTGTCTCTTGTGTAGTAATCGCTCTCTTCAATATACTATGTAAAAAGAACTTATGTTACAGCATGTCATGAAAAGGGTAAGAAAGGATATCTCATGACTAACGCTCTGTATTACAGTTAAAAAATATGAGAGAAGCACTGATAAAAACCACATTTTACACGAGGCAAGTCAGCATGCGCCTAAAGCACTTTTTTGTCTTTATGTTTGCAACCACCTACGAACTTGATTTTGATATCAATGGATAAGCTATAGCGTTGGGCAAAGGACATGAAGATGAATTAAAATTACTGTTTAGTGTTATGAACATGTCTTTAGTACTACATCAAAGAAATTTATCAGCATAAATGCACGTTTAGCATCAACATGAGTTTACTATTTATCTTTTTTGAACAATAAGCAAATTATAGTCTTCATCGGAAAGTGATTTGCGCCACCTACGCTCAAGACGACTCCCAATCCGCCTCTCCTGGTGGATCTTACGATTATACCAAGGAATGCGAGTCCTGATGGTATGCTCCTTAGTAAAAATAGGCCATATCTTATGTAATGGTCACAAAATAATCACAAAGTGTATCGAGACAATCACAATCGACAGGGACTTACTGGGGGACTGTAGTGCACTGATGTTATGTGAGTGTGCAAGTCTGGATAAAATTGTGAATTTTGGTACACAAGTACTTTATGCATTGATAATCAAAAAAATTGATGGAAGCACTTGCCACACCCCTTTCATGGCCCCCAGCTTGGATTTCAAGGTTACACAGGGGGAAAGTTTTAAAATGTTCCGATTGCGTTGAAAAGCACACCATGATGTTTGCTTGATTACAAGGATTCCAAAAAGGTATAGATTATACTACCTATGGCTTATAGTTTTGAAATCATGGTCTCTTTATGAAACACGGTTGCAGGAAATCGGAGAACGCCAAGAACGGTTTTATTGAGGATTTTTTTCCAAGACGGAGTTTGGCATTTTCCCTGTGTGTACTGTGTTAACTATGCGTCACGGTAAGAGTACTATATATTCACTTTTCATTTATATTTGAGTACGTGATTCTATGTTTTCATCGATATATCTGGCGGTGACTTTTTTCCTTTTTGTACTTTAAACTTCGCGGTTATTATGCCTGTTCTGCCGCGGTAAGCATCAGTGGCGTAAATTTCTTTTTGACACTGGGATGGGTTTGATGAAGAGGCATGAATGATTTGTTACTAATACATATGCAAAAAATGGCCATTTTCAACCTAAATTCGTTAAATGCAATTCTAATTAGATATGCGTGAAGCGCCCCGAAATTTTTCATTTTTAAACTAATTATGTTAAATGAAAAGTTATTTTGGTCAAAAACGCCTCAGTAATCATATTAGAGTAGGTGAATGAGTACCTATTACCCAAATGAAGTGAATCCATGCATACTTTACTTTTTGAATTACGCAACAATGCCTTTTGTTGGGAGCTATAAAATGCCACACGTCTGTTGTTTGTTCCTTTTCCCTGCTCCAAGCCTGTGTGCAACAAGCCCGCATTTTTCAGAGATGTTACCTTTATAACAAAAACTGACAAAAAAGGTTCCCTGGGCTGTGCCTTGTCCAACGGCATTCACTCCGACGGAAAGGGTACAAACAAGCCAAAGTCATTGCTTTCCTCGATATATCGCAGAGAACGGGCTGTAAAATCCTCAGACATCATCGAGAGGTGAGTCATTTTAGGCCACGAAAATCTCCAGGACGACCACGATTGACTACCAGACGAGATGATCGCCGATTGCTTAATCGGTGCAGTAGAGCCCGGAAAAAATGCCAACGAGCCATCATCATCGTTTGTGGAGAAGACACTATGGAATCAACGTTTCCCGCCCAACTGTAAATCGAAGATTGCTTGAACATGGTTACCGAGCAAGAGGAATGACCAAATTTCCGCGCTTAACCATTCACCACAGAGTTGCTCGACTTCGCTGGGCTTAGGGAGTACATAAGATTACAGCTCGGACACTGGCGACATGTTGTCTTTATGGACGAGAGCCGCTACATCCTTGACCATCAAAATGGAAGACAAAGGGTTTGTCGATTACTTGGTGAGAACCTCCGAGATGATGGTATGGGCCGGTATTCAGGTATTCATTATGAAGGAAAACGTCACTGGTGGTGCCAGATGGAAACATGAACGCCGTCGTGTACCTGGACATTTTGGAAATCACTGCCTGCCACATGCAACTTGCAAGAAGGGTTTATGCAAACAATTTTCGGCTGGAAGACGACAACGCCACGCTGTAGTGAGAAAATTTCTTGAGGCGGGGGAGGGGGCAGATATCATGGCCTGCTTGCTCCCCTGATATGAACCCTATCGAGCATGCCCGGGATGCCCTAGGCCGAGTCGTCAATGACAGGGACAATCTTCCCTTTATGGGGCTATGGGGCCAACCAATATTGGGCTATAGCGCTATAACTAAAGGTCGGAACCTAGACAAATTTATGTTTTTTCTAATCCTTATAAGACGACAATCATGTTAATGTACATTAAAACACAATTTGACTCGATTTCAAATTTTCCTCTGTAGTAACATTTCCTCCCTTGAAGAAGGGGGCAGCAGACTTAAAATTTGAACCTCATCATTTTCGGACAGTCTGTTCCCTATTGAATAAGAAACAGCAAGAAAATCAATTTTAGCACAAAAATCCTACGGGAACTGTTTCATTGACATCTCCGGTGTCATATACTACAGTGTCCTTGTGACTGAATGTCCTACCACCCATCTTTCTATTGTGTTCTCCATTGAGTGTTGTATGCATCATTTGTTTCAGCACTGTACCCAAATGGGCTCGCCTATAAGGTCACGGTTTATTCCGTACATGGTAGCTAGGACACTCTCTCATGGGGGACACTCAGTTTCTTTACACCGGGATGTTGATCGGATACATCAAATCAAAGGCTGGTTCCCTATTTACGATTTTCCCGTGTGTTATATGTTTTCATTAGCAGGGCGCTTGCGCATAAGAAAATATTTACGGTGCATGAGTTCTTGCACGGTTCAGTCGTCATAATTTGTTTATCTAGAACAGACATTCTCTGGTGTTTCTATGCGTTAGAGTTGTCGCTCATGTTCTCACTTCACTCATCTTGCCTGTGCAAACCTCATTCGGTTAATTTCTCTGAAGTGTGAGAATTTATATTACCAATACAATAATTCCAATATTATTTTTTTTGCCTACAGTTGAGTTGTCAGTAGACCTATCCTTTCCAGGCTCCGGTCAAGTTTTGTCTCGGTATGGCGGGTTCCCATAGGCGCAAAGTATTTTATTCGCATACATACGTAGACGTATTATAGAATAAGTAGAAATCTTGTGGGATGAAAAAGAATAAGGAATATTTCCGCTAATGGACAATAAAGCAATTCAATTACAAACGCTTACTTCATCAAGGATAGAACTTGGTCGAAGTTCTGTTAGCCATGCCATGGTCGGCAATCACCAGTATGTTAACGCAATTTTCCATGCCAAGTTCGACGATTGAATCCATCAAGCGTTCCATAATCTTATCAACGTCTTCAAGAATTTATTTTCCTGTAAAAAGTATAATTTTCACGTCACATTTATTAGAAATTGAAGATGTTGTTTGCTGGTTCATTCTGTCTGTTTGCCAGGGTTTGAAACTATAAGTTATACAAAGCAATGCTTTATTTCATTCAGTAAAAAACAAAACAAACAACAACACGCGCGCGCACACAGACACACTCACACAACAAATGTCACTACCGGGAAACATAATACTTTGCCATAAACTCTCTTTTCTTCTCTTTTATTTACGATGGCGACTATATAGAAGGGACCGCACACTCAGGTAACACACCCATACCACAGCATAGGGAGGATTTAAATTAGGAGATATTATACCAAATATTATGATCAGGGGATCTGGTGGAAAATCATTGGCCCCGGGTGAACTGGAGGGGTGGGGTACTATTTTCCCGAGACCTTATATATTTGTTCATTGATTGGTTAAAAGTGAAACTGAGCCTGAGGCCTATTCAACAAAAAAATAGGCCTACCTGTACTGTTCTGTACTCTGTAGGCTAGCTAGCCTACGATAGGCTAGGCAAAAGCTTGAGCTTTGACTGCCTTTAGACAGAGGAAAGTCCGTCCACTTACGATACAACACCTTTTTCGGTAATAAAATGACACTGAAGTCGGTTTTTTTTTTGGGGGGGGGGGTTTCTTTCCTCTGAGGGGGGGGTGTGGGGGGGGCGGGGTTTTTTTTTTTTGTACCGCAGTACTGAAATTTTCGCATACTTAGATACTGCTCACCTTTCTTTCTGTTTCCGTGACAAGACCATGGCAAACGTTGAGATCAGGTTAGTGTTGCATGCAGTGCATGGCATTTAAAATAAAAATCACCGCGGGAATCACGGTGTTATTATCTCTTATGTAAACTGGGCGCAGCATGTTGTGACACGGTGTCGACAAATCGCCTCATCAATGCGCAAAGTTCATGTTAGAGCAATAACTATACGAACGAGTAACACATCCGTGAGAATACGAGAGTCTGTACTATCATGCTAACGTCAACAGTCGTATTGACACAGCCGGAAAAGGAAACCGATAAAGGAAATGATAACAGTGTATCGAGGCGGAGGGACATAGGTTGACTATTTCCCTCTAACTCAGAGGGAAAATAGGCGTCTATTTTCCTGTGATCTCTCTTTCGCGCTCTTTCTCGCAAATAGTTAAACTATTTGTGGTCAGTGGGACGCACTTTTATCCCCCACACATGAATGAACATGAATATATTCATGAGGTCTCGCAAGTCCGGAGTCGCCGGTCGATTCCCGCTTCAGCCAATTCTCTTTACTCATGTTTAATATCTATAATATATATATATATATATATTATATATAATATATATTATATATAATATATATAAAACAATGATTAAAGATGGGATGAAAGCGGGAGATTCGAACCGGAGACCTCCCCCGGACTTTGGCGAGACCAGTGCTCTACAAACTGAGCTATTCAGCCCTTACGTTGGGGTTGATACCAAGTAGCCAACACCTTTACTCTAAAATCAGCAAACAGTATTATTATGTACTGCCGGAATTCAATATTGATGCAAGCCCTGAAATTAGTATTTAAAGACCTATCAGTGATTTGAAAAAATATTGAAATTTGCAGGAATAGACTTTCAAAGTGAAGGATAAGTCTGTAGAATTCTCATAAGTACCTTTTCCAGCTATAGAATTGAAAGAAAAAGGTGAAGAAAACGGCAGTGTTCCAAGATTACGATTCTCCATTCAATTACGTGTGTAGTAAGTGCCGTCGGACAGTAATGACTAAAATCTCCGATGGGTCTTATTGGGGCTTCTGGTCTTATCATGTGCCGGGTTGTTAGGACCTGTACTTGTTACGTACATACTAAAACTCTGATTTTGATGATTTTTCATTGCTGATGCAAATCTCTGAGAGTGTCTTTAAATCAAGACCCAGAAGATGGGAAAAACGGCGTTTGAACATTTGACTGGATCATATTTGATGCAACGCTTATACATATGGTTATATATATATATAATATATATATATATAATTTATATATCTATATATTATATATATATATAATATTAATATATATATATATATATATATATAGTTATAGTTTACTATACAATTACCAACACTGCAAAAACTCCTAAAAATAAAACCTGGGGTGGGGGGGTCTCTGTCAAAAATTTCCCCTTATTACTTTACTTATTTCTTTCACCATCTTTGTATTTCTCATCATAAGAAGTTTTACTTATTATTTATTTCCAACAATCTGGCTAGTGGTGCCGCCTGTGGTATTATTATGAATAATCCTCAAACCTACCTCATCTGTATCTGGAACATGGTCCATGTCCAGTATGGTCTGGCTCATCTAAGTACATTGTTATGAAGTCAGGTCTGTGAAAGTAACCATAAATTAGTTTCCGAAATGATGGCTCTTCCATTTGATAATTGGACGTGATTTGCTATAGCAGAGTACACTATTTACATGTTTTTAAAAATGTTTTATTATTTTTTTTTTTAATATGGGGTACCTTCTATCTTCAGGCAGACTCAGCCAACCACGGATTACATCCACTCGTGCTCATAGCTATTGTCCCTGTGAGAATTCATAAATCGAGGAAATAATTGATAAAATGAGAGTTGAAGGGTTTGAAGGGAATTCTACAACTTTCTGCATGCTATCACTTCTATTAGTTTGTAGTTACAGAGATAAAGAAGAAAAAAATTGTAAACTTTTATTTGGTAAAATAACACAAGTTGTGTAAAAATAGAGAACATAACATTAAAAATGTAGTACCTATTTCTTAAGTTAAATTGACGTGTATTATATTTGCAAAAGTTGAGCATGTAAAATACATTAAACTGTACGATTTGTAATTTATACTGTTACTTGTACATGTTTATTGTGTAACAAAACACGCGGTGTGTGGCTTTACGTAATGTGTGATGTAATGTTTACATGTGTTGTAAATAAAACCGTAATGGCAGACACCATTGGTGTTGCGGGGCGAAGCTGAAGCGGTCTCCACAAGTACAGGATCACGTGCACTTTATTCCGTCAAGGCTAGCTGAATTCAACTGGGTGCAGGCTGCAGTGGGTGCGCAAATTGTGGCTACCCCCTCACTGCTCCACCGGTGGGATTGGAGAAGTACATTCCACTTAACCATTGATTTTACGTTATAAAACATTGCCAGCTGCCAGGTCTCAGAAATGTTCGGAATCAGATATATCGAAACCATTTTAATCTAAAAGTTTTCAATTTTGCAAAAAACATTTCTGAAGCCGACATATCGTTTTAATCGGCATTACCAACGCCCCTATTTTTTTGCTGATCTGGGCTGTGTTCTACAACCTGCCAACACCAGCGGCGTATACAATTGCCTAAATGTGTTAAAGGTCCCAGGAAAATGGATGATAAACCTACTCCAAATCTTTTATGGGACATTCCATTCCAATACACAGGGCCAGAAAAAGATACACTACAGTGACATCATTATTGAAACTATTGATGTTCAGTCAATGTCCTGATTAGATTCACACAGTCACCTGAAATTTTTTCTATTCTCTCTGAAAAAATCATAGTTTCACTACTGATGTCATCACAACCCAAATAGTTACTGCTTTGGTCCCTCCTGTAAACTTGACAGAAAAAAAAAAAAAAAGGAAAAAAAACAGACCACATCAATTCTCATTTGCATTTCCTGGGACCTTTAACATCGGTTTTGTTAAAATTAACTCACCCATCATAAAGAAAATAATATGTCGGCCTCATATCCTCGATATCTACATCCGACCCGGGCCAAAAGTAAGTAGCTGAACGTTTGCCTTGCTTCTCCACCGTATTCCATACTATAAACTGTTTGTTTTTTAAACTAAATAATTTTAATCTAATCTGCATATAAAACATTTACACGTTGTCCAAAACATGGATACTGTATGGCATGAGTGGCCTAAGTAAGAAATAATCCACATTACCATATTCGTCTTCCATAAATCCTTGATAGAGAGCAATAACATAACAAATAGAAAAAGTTTTTAAAAAAAAATATCCACAATGTGCATTTTACATGAAACCAGTTATCTCAATAACTTTCATTTTCGCTAAAGACACCACGTTTTCCAAAATTCGAAAACATGTTTTTCGATTGAAAAACTTTTCTTTTCGATTTGAAAAGCCCCGTTTTTGAAAAAAAAGCATGGTTTCGACGATTGAACGCGCACCAATACGCTGGGATCCAGTTTGAGAATGCAATCAGGCTGTTCACACCAAAAAAAGGTTAAAAAGGACTCATCCCCAATTAGTAACTCTTTCAATATAATGGACTTTAGGCCTGCTTAATGTTGCCCTGGTGCCCAATAAGGTTAACTTCTTAACACCAATGTGAGCTGATTGGGCCATTAACATAAGTAATTGCAGGTAGATATTTTCACCGTGTTGCTATATTATTAAGATTGGATGCCTTGGCGTCATCAGCGTGCATAATACATTACAATGTATACAATCAGCAGAGTTATCATAAAGATATATACAAATGGCCCCTAATCTCATTCTCAAACCAGAAATGGGGATTTAAACCGTACAATATTATGCGATGCCATGTAATTAATCAGATATACCATTAAAGTTGTTTGTTTCGATTTATGTGTTTGTGTTCTCTTCTGATATGAAGCCTGGCACTTGCCCATACCCCCACAAGTACCGTGGGAAGCAACCTTGCGGTTTTGATGGTAGACTCAATATGCATGTTGCAAAGCCCTATTCAATACTGTGCTAATAAAGTGGTTAACCACTAAAATTTTTTTTTTTAATTTCATGAAATATTGGAATGAAACTTTACAGACATGGTTTTGGAAGATGAAATTTCACGACGACAGTGAGAAAATACGGCCTTTCATCTGATATCAAATCGATACTACTTCGGGTACATCAGGGGGGTTTGGGCTCCCCCAGGACGATCGGAACGCCCCTCCATATGTGAGAGTTAATACTTAAATACGTGCGCCGTGCACCACCCACCCGATTGTTCTGTTTTTTCACAGCTTAGACAGAATGATGCACGAAAACAGGATCATACATACTTTGTCATATAATTCCATGCGATTCAGGGTGGTAAAGTCCCTGTTCTTGTAATACTAAAGTAAAGAAGAAGAAAGAACCTGCTAAAATTATACGGTATATGCCAATAAAAAATAATTCTTCGAAGATCTATTAAAAGGCAATATTGGCACATTTTTTGAGAGCGCCCCAATTTTCAAAATTGTATTTGGCACAGTTACGTGTTAATGTCTAGGAGGAAAACTATAACTGCGAACGGGGAATGCTAAAAAATTGCTTATTTATCACAAAAATACGCGATTTTTATAATTAGAAGTGGGATCCCAGATTGGGACTTAAGGCAGAGCTGGAAATGCTACGTTTATGTCCGTCCATGATGAAATAGTCCCACCTCGAGAAAAATAACCTCAACTTTACTTGCCCGAACTTATTTTAAAAAAACACTTAATGGATGAGCGTAGACACGTACATGGCGCTATTTCCCGGCTATTTCACATTGGAAGCCCGTTTCCAGCCAGCGTTGAATTATTATCGGGGGATCCCGATAATAATTATTCTAGTACAACTTCACTTCGTTGTGACACATAAAAAAAAAATTTTCGAGCTTAACCATTCACAGGTATAGTTTACTAGCCAGTTACCAATGCAAACGTGTAAAAATCTCAAATATTCGAACAAAATTGGGGGCGCCCCTCATAAAAATGTGCTAATATTGCTTTAAGTTATATCCTACGCCCCTTAACTGTATTTTTTTCCAATATTACGAAAAGCCGACCCTGCCTTGTTCCTATGGGGAAGGAAATTTCCCCTGATCTAACACGAAAAAAAAAAATAACACTTCCTCCCCTTTCTTGCTTAATCGTCAGGTGGTTGTATTTTTTCCGACAGGGACGTTAGGGATATAAAACCCGGGAGCTAGCAGACAATTTGTAACACATCTCAAGCACAAAAGTTTGGTGATTAAATATGTTGAAAAACTGACAGGGACCCCTGAAACGTGAGTACTTCAAGTGTCCACAAATGCGGCCTTAAGGATGAGGGGGCCAAGACCAATAGCTTGTACAGGGGTCAAAATTTTAAAATTATTCAATCTGTTGAAAAGTAACCTGTTCATTCGTTTCTTGTCTAACCACAAAGGATTCACAGCAAAAAATCAATAAAGAGGGTCATTTCTCATTGTACAGGGGTCAAATTTAAAATTTTCTCGATTAGATAAAAAATTGTGAAAAATATTGATGTGGTTATAGGATTAAAATAAGGAATTGTTGTGACTGTCTAAAAATACTTAGTTACGATGTAAGGGGCACAGAAGGTCAACGTCCATGCATTCAATGGGCTGACCTTGTCCCCCCCCCCACTTTCTTAAGAAACCTTTGAGACAACTCTAGGAAGCATTTCCTGTTTTTTTTTGGATCATACAGGCTAAGATGGGCCGCCAGAGCCATTTTTCTTGCTGCCCTCGCTCTCCGGTCACCTTTGTAAGCCTGAAATGGTTAAAATTACAACCATGATAAGGGCACCAGTTCATATTTCAAGTGGCCCATAACGTTCTTTTCCATTTAACACCCATCTGTGACGTCACCCTATTGTTTTTTTTTCGCTCCATTATTTGCACGAATGGAGAGAAAGTAACAATAACCCAGCCATTCGGTAAACTCCGAACAAGCGACTGCTTTCGCCGAGGTTTACGAATGGCGTGTTATTGATCCATACTTTCGCTCCATTCGCGCAAAAACATTGCATGAAAAACAATACCAAGCCTGAATCACATATGGGCCCAATTTAGAAATAGATTTGCGTTTTGATAAAAATCACATGAAAATAACGATATCATACCCATAACAACGAGTTAATTTTTGGGGTTCGTTCTTTTTTAGTTTGTGTGTTTTTGTGGTTTTATTTTTTCTTTCTAGTTTAAAGCAATATTGGCACATTATTTGAAGAGCGCCCCCAATTTTCAAAATTTATATCTTTTGCACAGTCACGTTGGTAATTGTCCCTAGGAAACTATACCTGCGAACGAGAATGCGAAAAAATGCGTATTTATCACAAATCAGTGATTGTAATTAGACTTGGGATCCCAGATTGGGCTTAACGTCAGAGCTGGGAATGCTACGTTTAAGTCCGCCCATGATTAAATAGTACCACCTCGAGAATAACCCTCTAACTTGACTTGCCCGAACTATTAAACCTAATGGCTGAGCGTAGACGCCGTACATGCGCTATTTCCCGGCTTTCACATTGGAAGGCCGTTTCCAGTCAGCCGTTGAATTATTATCTCAGGGGATCCCCGATTAATAATTATTATTCTAGTACAAAATCCTTCGTTTGTGACCCAATAGCCCTTTTTCGAGTAACCATTCACATGTATAGTTTACTACTATTCCCACTGCAAACCGTGTAAAAATCTCCAAAATTTTTTAAAATTGGGGGCGCCCTTCAAAAAAATGTGCTAATATTGCTTTAAAGTTATGAATCTCACAAGACTGTCGTACTTTTTTTTATTATTGTTGTATACTTTGGAGTATTTCAATACGTTTCTCACCATATAAATTCCTTGTGTTTGAGAGTAATTTTTGAAATTTCACTATTTTCTATAGTTCATGCATGGTGATCTAAACGTTTTATTTCATTTATTTCCTTAAACGTTGTTTATCGTGTACTAAGGCCTAGAATATTTTTGTTTCAGTATTGTTTTTTTAATTTGTCAAATCGAACCGAAACTTGCTGTCTCTTCCTCTTTGTATCTTTTGTGCGTTTTCTTTATATGTATTTAATTTGTGTTTTTCCTGTTTATTTTATTTGATTTAAGCTTCAATCATAATCATAGTATTTTTCTACTGTAACATTGTTGATAAAGTATAGGCATGCATTTCATTTATTTTCACATCATCACAGCTAGAAAATATTAAAAAAACTTTTTATTTTTTTTATTCATTTTAAAAAAAAAAAAAAAAAAAAAAAAAGCGCCCAATTTTTTTTTTCGAGTCTCCTGAGTATTTGCATTATTTGAAATGCCTATCAATCATCAGCTTTGATTTTTCTGTCGTGCCCGACCGAAAAATAAAGCAAGGCCTTTCTTAGGCCAATTAAAACGGTGCAACGAGAGATATTCAACATAGTGTCCTTAAAAAAATCGACAGTACTGACTTTTGCCCGTGATGAAGGCTTTTCCATTAAAAAAAATCCCGCATATAAAAGAATTAAGCTGAAAAATGTTTCTTTGGTAACAAAATGTGAATTTCGTATAGTAGCCAATCAAAAAAAATCAGCATATGTTTTACATTGAAATATAAAAAGCAAATCAAAAATCCTCTTTTTTCCTCTTTTAAGTAAGGCATTTCTTTAGCGAAATACACTATGAAATTACTATTATGACACAATATTTGGGTGGCCTCACAATCTCTCGGGGCACCTCTAAGTCAATAAGGCTAAGCGCTACACAGTTTTTTCATGTTGTACCTGTAATCAATTTCTTTTTTTTAATTTTGGTTTTTGGGTTAGAGTGTTCGTGAGTGTATGTCATAATAAAAAAGGAAAGACTCATATGTACCCCACCCCCTCGTATATATTGACATGATACAAAACTTTATTTTAATTTTGGACTTGTTTGATAAAAAACTGAATAAACAGACATCTAAAATAATAAGATTTTATGTTGCAATGTAAATATATGCTATGGGGGTATATGATGAGAATCTTGCCTAAAAAAATGTTCTCCTGTAAAATTTTTTAAAGGGGGTACGTATGAAACTCTTTTACCACCGCGACATTTTTAGATAGTCGCCACGATTAAATAAATTGAAAAAACTTTCCTAAAAAAAGAAGGCGGTAAAATGACATTTGAAACCTGTATGCTAGCGTAAAGCCGTACAATTTTTGGCCTAATAGGAAACAACGAGACCACGCACCTTCACACTATAACCAGTTTCTAGTAATCCTATCCTTGGCATATCCAGGGAGAAAAATACAAATACGCGATTAATCTGTCCCCATATAGAGCCTTTAGTCGATCAGTATATTCCCGAATAATGATTCTGCCATCGGCATTTACTTGATAACTCTGGGTTATGGAGACAGCCTATTCTACAGCTTCCTCATCTTTCAGTAAATCCATAACTCCCTCAGATTCGCTTTGGATTCCATATCCACATTCAGTTTAGTTCATTTTTAGAACAACGAAATCATGATCATATACAATAAATATATTAAATGGCATCCTCCTCATTTTGCAAGTGCATTTAGATTGTAATTCCAAGATACGGTTTCATATCCCATTTGTTACAATTCCCTACATCCCCACCCAGGTGTCTGCTTGACCCTATACAGGGCGTGGTAAATAGTTGAGTACACATCTTGATCTCGTTTACAAACACAACAAACCATTTAGCCCGTATTTCCATCATATCAGTATCTATATTTAGGGTAATGTAGTCCAATGACGAATTACATCAATATAAATTACATCTATAAGTTCCACTCCGTAGCAAACTGTGACAGCAACTCAACCACCCACCTATCCAATGAATCTGCAGTACGAAGTGCTGATGCGGGGACTTGAAATGCGATCATATTGAAGACCTAATCTTCATATATACCAATTCAAAGAAGGTTTTGCCATAATTACTTTTTTAGAGACTCTTAATTCACACCATTCCTACCAACTTTGAATACAGTATCCGGTTTCAATGCGGTTAATTGATTATCTTGTGGATTACCAACTAACTGTCAAAAACACTCCATTCGTGGCAAAATAATGGAGCGAAAAAGCAATAGGTGACGGCCCAGAATGTGTGTTAAGTCCGGATATTACACTCGTAACTCTCTCATCTGGCTGAGAATGGCTTCGGGGCTACGCCCCTCATCCTTCTCACAGCCACGAACGGAGAGTACCTCGTGTAATATCCTTTACATAGCTCCCTTAAAATTCATGGGATGTACACGAACGGCGTCCTATATGTCCTGGTCCGACGCTTGGAATGCAGCAGTTATGATACCACAAGCTTAAGTTATAGCTATTTATGTTGTAGGATTAATAACGTCTAAGTAATTGCTTTACCGTATGCTGAAACGTGACCATGTGGACGATGGCAACGTTCTATCGAGTGCCCCCTACCCACACACACACTTTCTCTACGTACCGCCGCGCCTGATCCCAAGGACATCAACAAACCCTATTATTGTGATGGAAAAGTGAAACGTCCGAAGAAACCCTGGCCTTCCTGGCTTCGGTCGCAAAGCCAGATTAGTCCCACACACACACACAAAAACACAAAACGCGAGCGCGCGCGCGCGCGTTTGCACTTCACGCATACACAGACACAAATTAATACATCATTATACACGATAATCAAAAGCACATTCTCAAATACACCAATGTACAAAGTTATGCAACATGCAGAAAAATAATTCATAATCACAAAATGATTGCAAAATTGTCCAGGGGTCCTAAACACACATGGTGCATGAATGCAAAGTTGTGTTTTTCAAACAAATGTTATTCCAAAAACTCCTCGAGTGCGAAAAAACATTTTGATTTGAATGCCAAGTGCACTAAATGGCTGATTAAAGAGCTGGCGACGACCACTTGCCGATTGACACACCAGAAGGAATAGAGCCACAGGAACGCAACAAATGGACCCCAAAATGAATTGAAGGGGTTTGGTCGGATTTTACTATAAAATGTTAACGGGAGAAAAGTACATGCCTGTGTGGACAGAAATGCGATAAACGTACAAGGGAGCAGTGGTGTTTAAAAAAATCTGAAATTTTGAACTCCGCATTTGCAATTTGAATGATAAATCACGTGGTTTGCGCAAATCATGTCTAAAACTTATCACCTCCACGACAAAACAGGATAATGTGCCGGTTAGGATAAAAGTTCTTTCAAGCTGCCACGTGACCACTTTCTGTATTCAAGTTCCCGAGTCCAACAGCGTTTGACTTGCTCTCATCTTCAATTGACGTTATCTCATTCCGGTGCACTGCATTTCCAGTAACATTAGAGTAAACCAAAACAATTCATTTAGAGGCTATTTGGAGTCATTGTGGAGGTCCCGTGTATGTATTCCTTATGAGTGCAATTGGCAAGCTATCGACCTTTTAAGCCGCCCATATGTAGGGAACATGGCAATCAATCAAAATATTGTCTCACTCACGGATTCTGGGGAATAACTCTGTTTCAAAAACAGAAAAACTTGGCATTCAATGCGTTATACGTAGTTAAGAACCTATGTTACATTTGAAATCATTTTGCCTTTTGATTATGTACTCTTTTTCTGATGTTGCAATAATTTTGTCCAGTGTGTGGACTTACCGTTACTCGTGTTAATGATTAGGGAAAGTGACATGTAGGAAAGGTCGCATCAGTATGGAGTACTCACACCACCTTCACCTGCAAATTAAAGCAAATTTGAAATACCTCCATAGGGAAGATGTGACACATATTTTGAGAGAAGGAAAGGAAAAAAATAACGTGGCGGCGGTAATCCAGAAGATTGCTAATTTTGAAGGATTCATGCAAAAAAAACAACACAAAATTTAGGACAGATTAAAAATTGAACTACAATTAAGAGTAAGAATTCTTCACCACAACCACGATTTCGGAGATAGAGAGACAGAGGAAAGGATATGGAGAACGCGATAGAAGATACTTACATGAGCCCTTGTTTATGAACACCCCCCCCCCCCCCCCCTTAAAAAAATTACCCCCCCCCACCCCCCCCCCCCCCCCCCCGGGTGTGATCCGCGTTCCAGAAAGTTAGCGCGAAATCCGTCAAGAGAGATTAGAATAAGCTGGTGGAGAAGAAACACTGCAGTATGAGGTGTAATAAAATTATGAATTAAAATAAAAAATAAATTATTAAAGAGCAACTTTTTATCAGCAGTACTACTATTATTTCGTATGACATAAGCCAACAATTTCTTTTTGTCTCGATGTTGATATTTTGGACGGTTAGATTTGTTTATGAAGAAAACAATAAAACTCCCTTAGATCGGATTGGATTTCATATCACATTCAGGTTTATTCATTTAGAAAACGAAATCATGATAAATACAATCAAATATATCCAAGGGCATCCTCTGTTGCAAGGGCATTTAGATTGTAATTCCAAGAAACGGGGTCTATCCAATTTGTATAGCAATTCACTACTACACACACGGTGTCGTTGACCCTATACAGGCAGTGGTAAATAGTGAGTAAACATCTTGATTCCGTTTACACCATTTAGCGGGTAAATTCCATCATAGCAGTATCTATGATAAAGGGTAATGTAGTCAAGGACGAGAATCAAATATAATGTACATATATATCCACTCCGTAGCAAACGTGACAGAAAAATCCAACCACCCACCTATACCAATGAACTCTGCAGTTACGAACTGCTGATGCGGGGACTTGAAAATGCGATCCAATACGTGAACCTAATCTTCTCATTATACAAATCAAAAGAATGTTTTGTCCAGTATGACGTTTTAAAGACTCTAATTCACCATTCCTACCAACCTTTGAATACAGTATCCGGTTTCAATCGGAATTGCTTCTGTGAATGAGCAACTAACCTCAAAAACACTCCATTCGTGCAAAATAAGGAGCGAAAAAGCAATAGGGTGACGGCCCAGATGTGTGGTTAATCGATATTACACTCGGAACTCTCCATTCGTGGCTGAGAATGGCTTGGGGGCTACGACCCTCAGCCGTTTCAGCCACGAGACGGGAGTAACCTGGGTAATATCCTTTACCATAGCTCCTTAAAATGCATTGGATGTACCCGAAACGTCGTCTAATGTCCTGGTACCGACGCTTTTGAAAGCAGTTATGATACCACAGCTTAGGCCATATAGCTAGTTATGTTGTAGGATTATAACTTCTAAGGATTTTCTTTCAGTCTGCTGACACGTTGCCATTTGGGACGATGGCAACGTTCTATCGAGTGCCCCCCTCCACACACACAACTTTCTCGACTCTACCGCCGCGCCTGATCCCAAGGACATCAAAAAACCCTCTTATTGTATGGAATAAGTGAAACGCCGAAGGAAACCCTGGCCTTCCTTGGCATTCGGTCGGCAATAGCCAGTTCGTCCCACACACCACCACACCACACAACACGCGCGCGACGCGCGCGCGCGTTTGCACTCACGCATAAACATACACAAATAATACAATCATTACTACCACTTCATCAAAAAACATCTCAAATACACCATGTACATACGATGCAAATAGCAGATTAAAATAATATAATCACAAAATGATTTCAATTGTACCATCGGTTCCTAACCCCACGAGGTGCATTGAATGTCAAAGTTGTGTTTTTCCAATACAAATGTTATTCCCAAAAAATCCTAGGAGTGCGAAAAAACATGTGATTTGATGCACGTTTCACTAAATATGGTGATTAAAGAGATGGCGACCGACTACTTGCCGATTGCACCCCCGAAGGAATAGAGACAAGGAACGCAACAAATGACCCCAAAAGAAATTGAAGGGGTTGGTAGGATTACTATAAACTGAACGGGAGAAAAGTACGTGCCTGTGTGGAACGGAAACGAGATAAAGTCGATGGAAGACAGTGGTGTTTAAAAAACTCGGAAAATTGTGAAACATCCGATTGCATTGGAATGATAAATCACGTGGGTTGCGCCAAATATGTCTACTAATTATTCAAAATTCCGACATAACAGTATAATGTGAAACGTGTATGATTAACAAGTTCTTTTCAAGTTACTATGTGATCACTTTCTTGTCATTCAAATGTCCCGAGTCCAACCGCGATGGACTTGTTCTCATTCCTGTGCGTATATCCATTTCCGGTCAAGCACTGCACTTTTCTACCGTCAACATTAGAGTAAACCCACATCGATTGTAGAGGCTATTGGCAGTCATTTGTGGCGTTCCCGTGTCGGTATTTTCCTTCTGAGGTTGCAATTGGCAAGCTACGACCTTTAATCAGCATATTTAGGGAAACAGGGCAAATCAAATCTAAAATTATTTTTCGCAATACGGATTCTGGGGAAAAACTTCTGTTTCAAAAAAAGAAAACTTTGGCATTCAAGCGTTATACGTTACGTAAGAACCGATGTTACAATTTGAAATATTTGTGATATATGTACTCTTTTTTCTGCATGTTGGAATACTTTGTCCAGTGTTGTACTTACCGTTGTAATCGGTAATGATTAGGGAAAGTGACTGTAGGAAAGGTCGGCATCATGTATGGAGTACTCACACCACATTCACCTGCAAATTAACGCAAATTTGACAGTACCTCAAATTGGGACTATGTGACACTATATTTGAGAGATGAAATTAAAAAATAACGTGGCTGCTGTAATCCAGAAGATATTCTAATTTTTACTGATTAAAACAAAAAAACACAAACAAAAGTAGGACAGATAAAAATTGAACTACTAATTAAGAGTAAGATATTCTTCACCACAACCACGATTTCGGCGATAGAGAGACAGAGGGAAAACGATATGGAGAAACGCGTAGAATATACTTACTGGGATTTTTTAGAAGGGTGAATCCGCGTTCCAGAAAGTTAGCGCGAAATCCGTCAAGAGAGGGATGGTCGATTAGATAAAACTAAGCGGTGGGTGAGAAGAAACACTGCAGTATGAGGGGTAATAAAATATATGAATTAAATAAAAATAAATTATTACGATGCAATTCTCAGCAGTAAACTATATTTCGTATGACATAAGACAACAATTTCTTTGTTCTCGATGTGATATTTGGAAACGGTTAGATTTGTTTATGAAGAACAATAAAACTCCTTAACATGGTGTTGGCCAAATGAGATCCATGTCTTAAAGCAATTTAGCAAGTTTTGAAGAGCGCCCCAATTTTCAAAATTGAGATTGTGCCAGTTACGTGGTTAATTGTCTACGGAAAAACTTATACCTGCGAACGAGAATGCTAAAAAAAAGCGACATTATCACAAAATTGGTATCCAGATTCGACTTAAACAAGCAGAGTTGGAATGCTAGTTTATGTCCGGTTCAAGAAAAGGAATTGAACAAATGATGGACATTAAGATAACAAGGAATGAAATAGCGCCACCTGCTAGAAAATCAACCTGTAACTGGAACTTGCCTGAACTATTAAAACAACTAATGGATGATAACGGAGACACGTACATGGCGCTATTTCCGGCTATTTCACATGGAATGCAGTACAGCAGCCCGTGAATTATTAGCGGGATCACCGATAATAAGTTCTAGTACAAAATTACTCGTTGTGACCATAGACACTTTCGAGCTGAACCATTCACAGGTATAGGTTTCTAGCCAGTTACCCATGCAACAAACCCCCCCCCCGTTGTGGAAATCTCAAAATTTTTGAAAAATGGGGGCGCTTCTTCAAAAAATGGTCTAATATTGCTTTAAAAACAATTTTTATTAAAAAAATCGAAAACCCCCCTCCATTACACAGTGTGCACAAAATGAAACTTAGGTGCCGCGATGAGGACGGAAAAATGACCGATTTTTGACAGGAAGAAGGTATTTCTACATGGAGAGACCACCCCAACACTGCTGTATCGGTCAAATTCAGGACTATTCACCGGCAAGGTTTACCACCGTGAACAATCGTATTTTCCTTCAATCACCAACGACATGATAGAGAGAGAGAGATACGATGGTCAAGGATGTACGGAACAGCGTGGCAATGGAAGGTAGCTACATTGACGCGACTGTACTTGAGTCGCAAACTCAGGGAGATGGGAATAGTCCTATAGCTGCTCAAGATCCCGTAGTTCATACAGCAAACGCTTTGTGGTGCTAGTAGATAATTTTAGCGGACGATGAAAGCGACACTACGTCAGAGTGAGCCCAAAGTGATGCGTCTGACCAGGAAACGACTGATCCATGAGGCGTCACTCGACACAATGAAAACCAGATGAGAGCGACTCTACTTCAAAGGCCCCACTCTTACAACGTGTTGATCCGGATGGTAATACCCCTCAAAGAAGCTCCAAAGGTAGGCTAAATGATAGTACAAGTAATGAAAAAACTCCACCGCGAAACACTCGGTAGCAAACATCTATCTAAAAATACAGGGACTACTGGTCAACCCGCGTTCTAGGAGAAAAAAAAGAAACCGTAACTCTCCCTTCAGGGTGGGCAAGCTCAAAAAAAACCCACAGAAACAAAATAAAAAGCGTTGATGGTACATAAAGTATTGAAAAGATAATCGGTGAGGAGAAAAACTGATGATCTGATGATATTCTCAAACTCGGTATAGGACCATGTTAAATTTGCCAAGAATTACGCCTGAGATGTGACAAACATAAATAGAAAAACAACACAACACACACACACACACACAAAAAAAAAACATGATGCGTATATCCGTATAAATGTATGACTTTTATAGAGAACTATGGAGATTGTTAAATATATGCGTTAAATGTAAGAGGTCTAGAGATAAGCATCACAACGGACAATCTATTTTTTAAATGGTTAAAACCGAAAGAGTACATATTTGGTTATCTGAAACCTACATTACTCCTAATATTGTTAATGAGGTGAATGCTGATTGGACAGGTTACTGCTATGTCCTCCTTGGTATCCTCATGCAAAGGGAGCTAGGTCGCTGGGAGTTATTTTATTAAAATAACATACCCTTAAATTCTTAGATCAAATCAAGCGATGATGAAGGAAACTGGTAGTTAGGTTAATTGTGAAATAAGTGTCAAAAAACTTTCCTAGTTTCAATTTATGCCCCAAACAGTATGAGAGAAAGGTTAGACATTTGCCGAGGTTAAGCGTTGGCTAGATGACATGGATATTCACCTTATCTAAATGGGAGGCGTTGTAACACGGTGATTAATTAGGCGATTTGGATAGAAAGGGTTGGTACCAGCTGCGAAAATCATCAAGTAAATCATTAACGAAACCATGTAATGATCATTTTTGATCTCTTTGGATCCATGGCGTGATCGAAACCCAGAAAAAAGCATTTACTCATAGCAAACGAATCATAGTTCTTACTAGAATTGATTTCTGGTTGGTCTCTAAACAATTGGATGCTGAAATTATTTCGAGTAACATTATTCCGCAATAAGGTCAGATCATAGAGCTATAACTCTATTTTAACGTGAAGGGAATCCCGTAGAGGTAAAGGTTTTGGCGCCTAACACCTCTTGTTAGAGAAGAAGAATATCAAACGGGGGATCATGATTTAATCAATAGTTTCATATCGATTATAATAATTCGTATATTGAAAAAAAGATTTGGGGATCTTTGAAGATGAAATGTAAAGATATGGTTCTATCAAAAAATTTTCATGATAGGTTAACACGAGATAGGAAAATCGACATGAATTTGCTCAGAGGCAGATTGAAAGGATTGAAAAGTGAGTGGATCTGATCATGTTGATGTCAATTTATTTACTGAAGTGAAGAAATAAGAACAAGCTAGAATTCATAACCTATGAAGAAAGGGAGCTCAAAATCCAGGTCAAGAGCAGAACTGGATAGAGAAGGGAGAATCTATTAAATATTCCGTGGATTAGAGCAAAAAACAAGGAAGAGATAATTGCAATTGAATCTTTACTTATTGATGATAAACTTGTTGAAAGAAACGCTGATATTTTAACAGGAATGTGTAAAAGTTTACAACTCTCTTTATACAACGAGAGATATTGAGATGCGATATATGATTATTTGGAAAAGACCACTCTTGACAGTATATTATCGAAGAAGATAAATCATTGTGTGATAAGCCCCTGCCTCTGAGGAAATATTTATAGCGGTTAAATCAATGAAGAAAATAAATTCCTGGAACCTGAGGTTGCAGTCGAATTTTGATACTTATGGGATTATATTTCAAAGTTATTTCGACTCTTTCTCCGAGTCCTTTTCAAGAGGGAGTTATAACAAACTCGACACGTGAAATATTAAGGTTAATCATAAGAAAAGATGTAGAAAAATTTGAAAACTTGGCGTACCATAAGTTTGTTGGAATACGGACTATAAAATTGTGACAGGCACCCTTGCTTAAAAGATATACACATATGTTTTGCCAAACGATAATACTGACCAAACTTGCTTACATCAAGGGACGTTAGTGGGATAACGTCCGCTTGAATTAATTGATATATTGATTATTTCACGTCAAATATAAGAATGGGCTATAAGTTTATTGATTTTGAAAAGTGCTTTTATAGTTAAAAGGACAATTTTACTGTTTGCTGCCTTAAAAAAAGTTTAATTTTGGTCATACCTATAAACATGATCAACAAATGATCTGAAAGATTCGAGCTGGTAGAATTAACAAGGGGCATCTCTGAATTTTTGGATATCTCACGTGGTATTCGTCAGGGCTGTTCACTATCGGCGCTTCTTTTTGTAATCGTGTCGAAATATTAGCTTGTAACATAGGCCAAAACGAAAATATTTTTATCGGATTGCATTTACCTAGAGAAAAAGATCCAATCCAATTTGTAATTATGAAACCGGGATTTAAATCAGTCAGGTAGCGGATGATGACCACAGTGTCACAGAGACTCTAAGTCTACAGCTAGGCCATGGAGAGTAAAACGATTCTCTATTGTTGCGGATGGCAATTAAATATGGCTAAAACGGAAGGTATTATTGTTAAACGAGAGTTCAACCCCAACAGAGCCGGCACATATAACATGGACTTCCGATCCAGTTAAATCTTTAGGTGTATACTTTGGAAGTAGATATCTTAAAATACAAAAGTTAATGGGAATCAAAGTGAGATAAGTAAAGAGAGTCTTACATTTTGGAGCAAGAGAAGATTTAACCATTTATGGGTAAAGCTGTCATCATTAAGGCATGAGCCCTTTCAAAACTCTAATATTAATGAATGCGGCTTGTAACGCCTGACCATTATTAAAAAAAGGTTGAAGCGGAAATATTTAACTTCTTATGGAGGGTAAAAAAGATAAGATCAAAAACAGTATGATCAGTGATTTTACAGGAGGTGGATTAAGAGTACTGAATCAAATTACAAAGTGAAGCGTTATATGCTAGTTGGGTCAAAAGGATTTCAGGATGATGAATATGCAAAATGGAAAATTATTCCATCTTTTATCTCAAACTCGTGGCGAATCATCAGGATATTTTAAAATGAACTTTAAAACCCAATATTCATCCGTATCTAAATACTAAATATATTCCAGAATTATAAGAGAATGGTGATGTGGCATAAATTCGCACATAAATTTAGAAACCAACTATGGTAATGCTATAAGAAGGAAGTATTGGGGAAAATAGATAATCTTGTGTAAAAACAGCGTCATGTTTAGATAGACATTGGCTAAAAGGGTTGGTTTATGTTGATGATATATGCATCCTCTGATGGTTTTTAGATTCTAGAGTGATTAAGTCTAAATTAACTAAACGAAAACTTCATTAGTGAGTACAAGTTGATATTACAGAGTCTTCCAAGAGATTGGCGAATCTCTATTAAAAAAGGTGGAATTAAAACCAACTTTCGACAAAAAACACGATCTAGGTGGAATGAGAAGATATTCACCAGTTGCACCTTAACAAATATACTCGGATATATTCTTCTCTTTTGGAAAACCAAATATACCGAGGTCATGTGAAAGTTCTTGGAATTTATTAATTTAAGTATGATGTTTATGGGCAAAATCTGGGTCGACTCAAACAACTTAACCTCACCGATAATAGAAACTTGCGAATTAATTTAAAATCGCATCCGATTTTGCCTGTCAGGGAAATGTTAAAATTACTGATGGAATATAGTGATTCGACTTATGGTTGTTATGATGTAGTCGATGATTATGAGCACATGTGTATGTCATGCATGAGTTCAAAAAAACGTTGCGAATAAAATTATCTATATGTTTGATAGAGTTTCAATTGAAATAAAGATTAAGTTAAAAGATAATATTGGTTTCAATCAAACACTGGAACTATAATCATACGAAGATGTACCAATGATCTAACCAATGGTAAAAAACATACTATTTCAAAGCTGGTGTAAACAACAAATATGACAAAAATGCCCTGAAAAAATGCTAATTTACTTAGCGTTCAAGACTACCTAATATCAAATGCAGGATGAGATAAGCAGCAGGGGTAATATGTTGAAGGTTTAAGAAAATGATTCAAAGTATGTAAAAATGAATTAATTGTGTCATGGAAAAAAATATTTAAAATAAAAAAAAAAAAAAAAAAAAAAAAAAAAAATCAGGTGTTATTTTTTTTAAAGGTTAAGCACTTATATAATGACATGGACATAATGCTATCGATAGACAGTTGATTTATAGCTATAAACCCCCGCCTCGATCAAATTTGGACGATTTAAAGGAAATTAGAGCAAAATTACGAAAGCAGTCCAAATTCAGTGGCCACTCTCCGCTCTGTTTGGGAGACACGCCCGTTCTGGGGAATAAGACGGCAGAAAGCTTTAGAAACCTACTGGGACGATTGCAAGCCCCATTTGCAGCAGGCCGCCATACTTGGAAGATCTATTTGCAAGGTGTACAATCCGCTGGTGGAGGTGCACGAATGCCAGACCCAAAGCATATACGTGGGATATGTATAGAGGAGGCAAGTGTACTTAAACAAAGGTGGTTTCGCCCTGTGCATATTAGCACCATCAAAGGCACTAAAAGACGATGTAAGAACTAAACCACTGACATTTTCGCTAATTATGGACTTTGATCTATTGCAGCACAAATTGTGGCTAGGAAAATAATCTGAGCAAAATGAGAATGAACGTAATATGAGCTTTTGGACGAGGGCCAAGTCTTGAACCTGTCTTGCTTTGGTATAGCGTATACAAAGGAACACAAACCAAGGGTGATTATTTAATATGATATAATGATGTGTGAAGGAAATTCGATCTGTTTTAGTTGGTGTTTTACAACTACTTAATCATTTACGAAAGTGTGGTTATCCACAAAATACACTTGTATCGACATTAAATGAGAAAAGTCTGAGAAACTTCATAATGCTATTGCTGGGAAGAGCAAGGCACGTCACTCAGAGTAGAGAAGCCTCCCTGTATTTCTCTACAAAAAACCTCTCCTTGACTATTCTTGCCAAGTGGTACATGCTGCCTGTGAGGTCATCTCTCCACTTTGTCTTTGAACGTCGTAGCTTTAGTAAATATTAAAATTTAAAATTTAAAAAAAATCATTATCTCACAAAAAAACCCAAAATATCAGTTAGACACTTGTGATTCTCACATACGGCTTTGCTATGGAATCCTGTACGTAATGACTAGATACACCTTTGACGAATGAGGCTGAATGCGGCTGCCCGATAATTGAACATACCCAAATGCCTAATACCTTATGCCGAGTAGTGCAAGAGTGCTAAGACTGTAGTATATAATTTTTTTTTTTTTCTTCTTTCTTTGTTTTTTTTGGTCTTCTCACCAGGAGACGATGGAAGACAAACACATTGCCTAATTAAATGATAAACCATGACTCCGACAAGTCACTTGCAATGTCCGCGCTGTTATACTATGAGCAGATTATTTCTCCTTCCCTATAGTAGTATGTAATAGAGGTTGTTTTGGCATACCGCATATTCCATGTAGAATGCACCCCCCCCCCCCCAATACAAGCATGCAAAAAGGATGATGCCCTCCCAGAAACCATATGACCGAAAGTATATGGTGCTAATTATTAAATGCACATTCCTGTAAAACGCTGTGTTCTTGGGGGAAAGGGTTAATAGAGAAAATTTCAGTTATCTCCCAGTTAAACTGAGTTTTATGGCGATAAGGCTTTCTTATCTAGGGATAAAGAAAAGTGATACACTTGTACTTCATACACGCCCAACTCAGTTTGAGAATTTTAGTCTTAAAGTTGCATCGTGAGCAAAATCAGGCCTACCCTTTCGGACACTTTGGCTGATATCTTGAAAGCACGGAACTTCCATCCATGGATGGTATCAGGTTGGTGGTTGAGTTGGTTCAGGAGTTGTAGTATGGTCTTTCCGAGTTCGTTCTTTAAGGCTGATGTGGTCAGTAGGCGGTGTGATGAACCGTAAAGCAATTTAAGACAATAAATAGGGTGAATAAGGGATACAAGATGACATAGACAGAACCATTTACAAGCAGCAAATTTTACAGTTTCTTTTTAAGAGAAACCGCTCATTGTTACGGTATTCTGCTGGTGGAGCTTGATGTATATTTAGTCCACAAACACGAGAGATAAAAGAGGCAATACGGCCTTGACCGAAAGCCACTTTGATCTGATAAGCAGCTGATAAGAGGAGGCATTTACTACTGCCACAAAATGCCACGAAGAATTAGCTAACATAAGTAGGAACACAGTGTTTGAAAAAAACTATTCCATTCCATATAGAATAGTAAACTCATTTAATTTAATACTGTTTACGAGAAACGTGGTCCCGTAATTAGTTTCAAAGCATTCTTTACAACATCATCTACGTATATACAATGTCACTATTCAGTAATGACAGCCTAACACAATGATACCGTACTCCGTAGCAGTTTCAAGCTTCAAAACCTTATTCGAAAAACGAAAGGGAATCATACATTGCTACAGAATGTAATTAAGAGAATGGAAGGCTACAGGAATAGCCAACAGCAATGTGTTACAGACTCTTAAACCAAAACGGGTGCAGAAGATATCTGCCCAAATAAACTAAACATTTACGATTTCCAGTTATACCAGAGGAAGGGAATTTCCCACAGACAAATGCTGACCACTCTCGTCAAGATATTACTTAACTGGTGGCAGAACGAGCCTCTGGAAACTGTTCAAAAAGCCTTGGATTAAATTAAACCTCAGAATGGCAGAAAGAGCCGAAATTTGGTTTTGCTGCGAAATCAATATCTATGCAAATTAAAAATAAGGACAGGACATCTAAAGAACTTCAAAATGCTCGATGAAACATGGATTAACACAAGTCCACAGTCCAACAAAAATGTGGATTGACAGATGGAAATGCGGTCTCAGACCATGAAACGGACAACGGTTAGTATTTAGGCATACTGGAATGTTGAGGGTTGTTCCCGTAGATAAACTCAAGCTTTGTCACCAAACAACGCATCACGAAGATTATCATAACGAGATGAATGCCTAAACATTTCCAAGAATGGGGGTAACAAGTTATTTTCCAAACATACCCAAAGAAGCTCAAAGACGAGAGACTGTTCAAATATGAAGACCGTATCAAGGAAGCACAAGAAGCTGTGGAGTAATTCGGACGATCAATATTGACATATGTTCTGTCGTGTAAATATGTTAAACTCTCTGCCAGAATGCTGGAAAACCTTTTCTATCAAAACAAAGTGATTCTCACGTGGCATTTGTTAATTTTATTATACTTTTTATTTTAAGTATGTTTAAAATTAGGATACTTTGATACACAGTGCTAAATCTGCATGTGGAATAAAATATTTTTACCACTTGTTTTATGGAATGATTATTACAGTGAGTTATTGTGTGATAATCTCGGTGAAATATCGCCACACTACTTGATTGATCAGTCTCTTCGAACAGATCACCATGAATTTAGTCAACAAGTACCTTACGAACAGTGGGCCTTAGCCTGAAAAGGAAAAGGGGGTATTTGAAATGCAGATTTAAGGATTTTGTACGAATTTTTTTAAATCAGTCGTTTTACAGACAACCATTTTTGGATGATTTCATGACATAGAATGTCAATAGCTATTGTTTTAAATGTTCAATAGTCACTAATATCGGTATGGCAACCCATGGCATGACTCAGTGCATCAAGACGTCGCAGCATAGTCCACAAGGGTGTTTATGATGTCAAGGGGCAGAGCGTCCAATCACGGTCGTAGCTGAGCTAAAAAAACTCTGTAGCTGTTGAGGAGGATTGGCCTGTCACTTGATGGTACGGCCTAAGGATCCAAGGCAGGCTCTTTACGGGCAAATCAGGGGAGCAAGCCGGACCGTAGGATCTGCTCCACCCCGTCTGCCTCAAGCAAATTGTCTCACTTACGCGGCCCGGTGCGGCGTGGCGTTGTCGTCGTGCAGGCACCGAAAATTGTGTAGAACCCCTATTGCATGTGGCAGACCCCCAACCCCGTAATGGATGTCGTAGACAGTACATGGGCCGGCTATTTCCGGCTATTTCACATGGGAAGGCCGGTTCCAGAGTCGTTGACTTATTATCGGGGATCCCCGATAATAATTATTCTAGCTACAAAATTCCTTCGTTTGTGACACATAGACATTTTCGAGAGTACATTCCCCGGTATAGTTTACTAGCCGTTACCAATGAAACAGTGTAAAAATCTCCAAATATTGAAAATGGGGGCCCCTTCAAAAAATTGCTAATATTGCTTTAAGTTATGATCCCTAACGCCCTTAACGTATTTTTTCATAAATACGAAGCAGACCCCTGCCTTGTTTAGGGGGAAATTTCCCCTAGAATTATCACGAAAAAATAACATTCCTCCTTTCTGGCTATAATGTCAGGTTGGTTGGATTTTCCGAACAGGACGTTAGGGATATAACCCGGGAAGCTAGCAGAAATTTGTAACAAACATCTCAAGCACAAAAGGTGTGAGTGATTAAATATGTTGCCAGACTGACGGGACCCCTGAAACGTGATTCTTAAGTGTCACAAAAATGGGGCCTTAAGGAGAGGGGGACCAAGACAAAGTTTGTACAGGGGTAAAATTTTAAATTATCCAATCATGTTGAAAAGTATAACCCTGGTATTCGGTCTAACACAAGGATTCACAGCCAAAAATCAATAAAAAGGGTCAATTTCAGTTGTACAGGGTCAAAATTGTAAAGTTGTACCGATTTAGATAAAAAATGGGTGCAAATTATTGATGAGTTCATAGGATTAAACTAAGGAATAGTTTTGACTGTCAAAAATACTTAGTTACCGATGTAAGGGGCACAGAAGGTCAACTCCATTGCATTCAATGGGGCTTGACCTGTCCCCCCCCCCCCACTTTCTTAACAACCATTTGGACACTCTAGGAACGCATTTCTGGTTTTGGATCTACAGGCTAAGAGGGCCGCCAGAAGCAAATTTTTTATGGCCTCCCTTCGCTCGCGGTAACCTGGTAAGCCTGAAAGTGGTTTAAAACATTACACTCATGATAAGGGCACCAGTCAAATTTCAAGTGGCAACAACGTTCTTCCATAGACGCTCCCTTAAAATTCATTGGGATGTACCCGAACGTCGTCCTATATGTCCTGGTACCGACGCTTTTGAAAGCAAGTTAGGATACAACAGCTTAAGTTATAGATATTTTATGTTGGAGGTAATAACTTCTAAGGTAATTTGTTTACCGTATGCTGACCCGTTGCCATTTGGACGATGGCAACGTTCTATCGAGTGCCCCCCTCCACACACATCAACTTCTCGACTCTACCGCCGAGCCTGATCCAGGACATTAAAAAACCTCTTATTGTGGAATAAGTGAAAACGTCCGAAGAAACCCTGGCCTTCCTGGCTTCGTGTCCGCAAGCCGATTTTGTCCCCCCCCCCACACTACCACACACACACACACACACACACAAACGCGGCGCGCGCGCGCTCCGTGGGCGTCGCGCGCGTTTGCCACTCACGCATACATACACAAATAATACAATCCTACTTTACTACCACTATCAATCAAATACATTTCAAAATACACAAACTGTACAAAAGTAATTGCAACATGCGAAAAATAATCATAATCACAAAATGATTTCAAATTGGCCAGCGTTTCCTAACCACAACATGGTGGACATTGAAGCAAAGTTGTGTTTTTCAAAACCCAAAAAAATGTTATTCCCAAAAATCTAGAGTGCGAAAACATTTTTTGATTTGAAATGCCACTTTCACTAAATATGGCTGATTTTAGAGGCGCTGGGTCTCGACAACTTGCCGATTGTGCACCATAGCAGGAATAGTGAAACAGGAACGCCACAAATGACCCGAACATTAGCGCTAAATGAATTGTACGGGTTTGGTAGGATTTACTCTAATGTTAACGGGAGAAAAGTACAGTGCCTGTGTGACGCATAAGAGATACGTTCAATGGAAGACAGTGGTGTTTAAAAATCTGAAAATTTTGAAACATCCTATTTGCAATTTTAATGATAAATTCACGTGGTTTTGGCGCACATCATGTCTAAATCTTATTCACCATTCCACGACAAACGTATAATTCACGGTATGATTAAAAAGTTCTTTTTCAAGCTGCCACTTGACCACTTTCCTTGTCATTCAATTCCCGCCCAATTCCAACAGCGAGGACTTGCTCTCGATCTCTTGACGTTATTCTCATTTCCGTTCAAGCAACTGCACTTTCTCCCGTAACATTTAGAGTAAACCCCAACAATTCATTTAGAGGCTATTTGATATTTGTGCGTCCGTGTCTGTATTCCTTCTGAGGTGCAATTGGCAAGCTATCGACCTTTTAATTATCCGCCATATTTAGGGAACTGGCAATCAAATCAAAATATTTTTCTCACTCAGGATTCTGGGGAATAACTTCTGTTTCAAAAACAGAAAACTTTGGCATTCAATCGTTATACGTAGTTAAGAACCGATGTTAAATTTGAATCATTGTGTGATTATGTACTCTTTTTTCTGCATGTTTCTACGTTTGTCGCAGTGGTGTGTACTTAACCGTTGCAATCGTGTAATGATTAGGGAATTGGACTGCTAGAAGGTCGGCATCATGTATGGAGTACTCACACCACATTCACCTGCAAATTAAAGCCAAATTTGAAAATACCTCACATAGTGAATATGTGACATAAATTAAAATGAATGAAAAAATAACGGGGCTGCTGAATCCAGAAGATATTCTAATTTTACTATCCATCCAAAACACACCAAAATTTGGACAGATAAAAATTGAACTACTAATTAAGAGTAAGATATTCTTCACCACAACACGATTTCGCGCGATCGAGAGACAGAGGAAACGGATATGGATAAGCGCGACTAGAAGATACTTACTTATGCCTTTTTATGACAGGTGTGAATCCGCGTTCCAGAAAGTTAGCGCGAAATCCGTCAAGAGAGATTAGAATAAGCGGTGGAGAAGAAACACTGCAGTATGAGGTGTAATAAAATATATGAATTAAAATAAAAATAAATTATTAACGATGCACTTCTCAGCAGTAATGCTATATTTCGTATGACATAAGCCAACAATTTCTTTTTCTCGATGTTGATATTTTGGAACGGTTAGATTTGTTTATGAAGAACAATAAAACTCCCTTAACATGGTTTGGCACTAAATGATAACAATTTTTATTTAAAAATCGAAAAACCCCATCTTAATTACACAGTGTGCACAAAAATGCAACATTCAGGTGTTATTTTTTTAAAGGTTAAAGCACTTATATAATGACATGGACATAATGCTATCGATAGAACAGTGTATTTAATAGCTATAAACCCCCGCCTCGATCAATTTTGGACGATTTTAAAGGAAATTAGAGCAAAATTACGAAAGCATGTCAAATTCCAGTTGGCCACTCTCACGCTCTGTATTGGGAAGCAGTTCTGGGTAATAAGTACGGAGAAAGCTTTAGAAACCTACTGGGACGATTGACAAGCCATTTGCAGCAGGCCGCCATACTTGGAAGATCATTTGCAAGGTGTACAATCCTCTGGTGGATGTGCACGAATGCCAGACCAAATCAATACTTGTGATATGGTTATAGATGGAGTCAAGTGTACTTAAAAAATTGTGGTTTCGCCCTGTGCATATTAGCACCATCAAAGGCACTAAAGACGATGTCAGAACTAAACCACTGACATTTTCGCTAATATGGACTTTGACATATTGCAGCACAAATTGTGGCTAGGAAATAATTCTGAGCAAAATGAGAATGAAAAGAAATATGAGATTTTGGCCGAGGGCCAAGCTCTTTGACCTTTCTATGCTTTGGTATAGCGCTATACAAGTGACCCAACCAAGGTTGATTATATTAATATGATCTAATGATTTTGTGAAGAAATTCGATTCTGTTTTGAGTTGGTGTTTTTTACAACTACTTAATCATGTACGCAAGGTGTTTTTATCCACAAAATACACTTGTATCGACATTAAATGAGAAAAGTCTGAGAAACTTCATAATGCTATCTGGGAAGAGCAAGGCACGTCACTCAGAGTAGAGAAGCCCCTCCCTGTATTTCTTCTACAACACCTCTCCTTGACTATTCTTGGCCAAGTGGGACCATGCTGCCTGTTGAGGTCATCTCTCCACTTTGTCTTTGAACGTCGTAGCTTTTAGTAAATATTAAAATTTAAAATTAAAAAAAATCATTATCTCACAAAAACCCAAAATATCAGTTAGACACTTGTTATTCTCACATCACGCTTTGCTATGGAGCCTGTAAGTAATGACTAGATACACCTTTTGACCTAATGAGGCTGCATGCGGCTGCTCTATAATATGAACATTACCCAAATGCCTAATACCTTATGCCGATGTAGTGCAATGAGTGCTAAGACTTGTATTATATAATAGTCTTCTCACCAAGGAGACGCTGGAAGACAACACAATGGCCTCATCTAAATGATAAACCATGACTCAGACAAGTCACTTGCAATGTCCGCGCTGTTTATACTATGAGCAGATTAATTCTCTTCGCTATAGTATGTATGTAATAGGAGGTTGTTTTTGGCATACGCAATTCCATTTAGCATTCCCCCCCCCCCCCCAATACAAGCATGCAAAAATGAGGATGCCTCCCAAGAAACATAATGCCACTAAAGTATATGTTGCTAATTATTATAATGCACATCCTTGCTAAAACGCATTGTGGTTCTTGGGGGAAAGGGTTCATAAGAGAAAATTTCAGTTATCTCCAGTTAACGGAGTTTTATTTGGAGATAAGGCTTTCTTATCTAGGGATAAGAAGAAAGTGATACACTTGTGCTTCCATACACGCCAACTCAGTTTTGAGAATTTTGTCTAAGTTGCATCGTGAGCAAAATCAGGCCTACCCTTTCGGACACTTTGGCTGATCTCCTTGAAAGCACGGAACTTCCATCCATGGAGGTATAGTTGGTGGTTGAGTTGGTTCAGGAGTTGTCTTAGTATGTTCTTTCCGAGTCGTTATTTCAGGCTGATGTGGTTCAGTAGGCTGTGCTGATGAACCTTAAAGCAATTTTAAGACAATAATAGGGTTGAAAATGCGATACAAGATGACATAGACAGACTCATTTACAAGCAGCAAATTTCATTTCTTTTAAGAGAAACCGCTCATTGTTACGGTATCTGCTTGTGGAGACTTTGATGTATATTCTAGTCCATCAAAACACGAGAGATAAAAGAGGCAATACGTCCTTGACCGAAGAAGCCACTTTGATCGATAAGCAGCTGATAACAGAGGAGGAATTTACTACTGCCACAAAATGCCACGAAGACATATCTATACATAAGTAGGAAACAGTGTTTGAAACTATCAATTTCCATATAGAATAGTAAACTTCATTTAATTTAATACTGTTTACGAGAAACGTGGTCCCGTAATTAGTTTCAAAGCATTTCTTTACAATCATCTACGTATATACAATGTCATCTATTCAGTCATGACAGCCACAACTGATATCCGTTACTCCGTAGCGATGTTTCAAGCTTCAAACCTTCTTCGAAAAAGAAAAGGGAATCCTACATTGCTACATAATGTAATTAAGAGAATGGAAACTGCTACAGGAATAGCCAAAGCAATGTTGTACAGACTTCTTAAACCAAAACGGGTTGGCAGAAGATATCCTGCAAATAAACTAAACATTTACGATTTCAGTTCTACCAGAGGAAGGAATTTCCCACAGACAAACTGCTGACCACTCTTCGTCAAGATATTAACTTCACTGGTGGGAGAACGAGTCTCTGGAAACTGTTCAAAAGCCTTGGATTAAATTTAAACATCAGAATGGCAGAAAGAGCCGAAATTGGTTTTGCTGCGAAATCAATATCTATGCAAAATTAAAAAAGATCAGACAATCTAAAGAACCTTCACAAATTATATATCTCGATGAAACATGGATTAACACAAGTCACAGTCCAACAAAAATGTTGGATTGACAAAGATGGAAATGCGGGTTCTCAGCACCACTTGAAAACGACAACGGTTAGTATTTCGGCATACTGGAAGTGTTGATGGGTTTTTCCCCGTAGCTAAACTCAGCTTTGTCACCAAAACGCATCAGAAGATTATCATAACGAGATGAATGCTAAACATTTCCAAGAATGGGGGTAACACAGTTATTTTCAAACATACCCAAAGAGTCAAAAAGAGAGAAGTTCAAATATGAAGACCTTATCAAGGAAGCACAAGAAGCTGGATGGGAGTAATTCAGACGATTCAAATATTGAACATATGTTCTGTCAGTGTAAATATGTTAAACTCTTCTGCAAAATGCTGGAAAACCTTTCTATCAAAACAAAGTGATTCTTCAACGTGGCATTTTGTCTAATTTTATTATACTATTTGGCTTTCAGGATAATTTTGTTAACGTGATTATTGTACAATGTTGCTCATAAAGTTGGAATAAAATATTTTTACCACTTGTTTATGGAATGATTCTTATAATGTGAGTTATTTGTGATAATCTAGGGTGAATATCGCCACACTACTTGATTGATCAGTCTCTTCCGAACAGATCACCATGAACTTAGTCCACAAATTAACCCTGTACGAACAGTGTGGCCTTTTAGCCTGAAAGGAAAAGGGGTATTTGAACAAGCAGAATTTTACGGATTTTGTTTACGATTTTTTTCACATCAGTCAGTGTTACAGACAACACATTTTTGGATGAGTTCAGGCCATAGACAATGTTCAATAGCCTACTGTTTTTTTTAATGTCAATCGTCACTAATATCGAGTATGGCCACACTGCATGGCATGAATCAGTGCATAAGGACCGTCGCGGCCAACTCCACAAGGTTTTGTTTAGGATGTCAACGGCAGGCGCGTACCAACATCGCGTCATAGGCCTGAGCTAACTCCTTGTAGACAGTTGAGGAGGGATTGTCCCTTTGTCATTTGATGGACGGCCTAAGGACATCCCAGGCATCTCTATAAGGTCGTCAAATAGGGGAGCAAGCAGGCCGTAGCGTAGTATTGCTCCACCCCGTCTGCCTCAAGCAATTGTCTCACTACAGCGGCCCTGTGCGGCGTGGCGTGTCGTCTTGCAGCCCGAAAATTGTTTCATAAACCTTCATTGCATGATGGAAGACAGGGTTTTCCAGAAGGCACAGGACACGACGGGTCATGTTTCCATCTGGCACCATAATGACGTTTCCTCCATCAAGAATACCGACCGCCCATACCATCACTGAGCCGCCACCATCTTGAGTTGATTCCTGACTACAGTCATCTCGGTGTTCTGTCACCCACGTAATCGCGAACCCTGTACGGGCTGTAATATTCTGTACTCCCTAGCCCAATATAAAGTAGAAGTGTGTCATAGATAGGTGATTGTGTATAGACATACTTATGTATACTTTAATGTTGCTTGTGTGCTTTGTGATGAGGTCATTTAAAGGCTTTGCTTGGGAAAAAAATTAATATGTTATGACATGTGTTGAAAAATAAACTACCCTCTACCATAATTATCATTTTACATATAATTGTACCTACCGACAATTGGATCCTATACCTAACGACCAATTGGTTCGGATGGATTTGGTCATCAACAGTATTGATTCAATAGCAAAACCAACGCCGATTCCAACGCCTAATGCTACTGTGAATGCCCACACTACCGGCATTTATAAACATAGTAATAATCGTTATTAGTCACGTGCGTTCGAGCACCTCAATTAAATGTATATAATTACGTCTACATTCAAGGACATTGAATACTTTTTCAATTTGCAACACACTCGCTCCAATATCCCCTCTTCAAAGATATTACCCATCTCTACAAATACCCATGCCAATATCTGTGTTTGTAAAAAAAAAATACTTTGAGAACGTATCTCTAATAACCTTTTGGGGAACGTTTGACTTTTCACCCTGAACCAATATATCTGCCGACACACGAACATTTCAGATCTTTCCCGTGAACTTTGATTAAAATCTTATCAGAAACTGTACGAGGAATAAAATTACTTGCAAGACAGCCACAAAACTGTCAAAGAATCACGCAGATACACTGTAACCTGCTCGTTGACTTACCACTTGCATAATTAAGTAGGCTTTTCTGGGTATTTGACGGTTTCCTCCAGAGTCAGTGTGTACTAAATCATCAACTTGAAATTGCTTGCAATCTGTGAAGCTATCATTGAAATTTCATAATGCTTCTGTAGGGTTATTGTAAGTATACTGCTAACACGTCCACATTTGTGACATCACGAAAATTACGAAAGGAAAGTGTGAATATGTGGTGAAAGATATTTTGAAAGTAGTAATGCCCATCACATCTCGACAATCTGAATTAAGCTTGCGAATATGAGTAGAGGTACGTACTAAAAGTAGTTCTCCATAAACAAAGTAAGAGAGAAACACGAACATAACTTGGCCGAAAAAAGCTGAGCTAGCCAGTCATTTGTAAACATATGTCACGAATATTCCCAAAACAGGCCAATCGACCACTAAGCACATTTTCGAGATATCGGCGATTGAAAGCGTTCGAGAATCATGAACTTGCATTCTAAAATTTGAAACATTTTAGGAAATAATTTTATTGGACATTGTGGACATTGAAAAGTTCTTCATTTTGAGACGCTTTCATTCAAGTATCCTGTGTTTCTTGCAAATTTAATTACAAGGTGATTGGTCGTTTGCAAAAAACTAAAAAAACCTCCTCTGTTTCTCTGTCAAAGGGAGACGAAGCACATAGCTGTGGCCCGAACTCAAAAAGAGTAGATCGATCGTCTCAGGCGGTGAGGTTGGTATTCAACATGTTGAACGTAATTTTGCCTGGCGAGGGCGCTATAAATGACTATGCGTTTGTACGGTTTCTAGGTTTCATGTCTCGTACGGCAAATAATGGGCCCAGTTGAAGTAGAAAAGAGGAATGACGACCGGTTCTACAATTTTTATTTTGTTATTGAATGATTAATCAAATATTTAATACTCAATGTAAAATATACTACATCAAGCTATAAATATTACAGTTATTTGAATGGAACGTAAAAGATGATTTTAGGGGGTTTTTGTTGGGCCAGAATTGCTGCCAGAATTCTCTTGTAAAATTATAGCATATTTTTTCTGGTAAAACTTTAGTACTTAATCGAATATAAACGCTCCAGTTGTAGTCGCTTTTATACGCTGGTAAATTGGACCATAGAATAAACAGTATTTTGCTGTATTTCCAAATTGTAGCATCGGCCCACATGTGTAAGTGCACACTAAAGACATCCAAGCGTATGTCTTAACCCTGGGTTTGGTGAATTATTTGGACATACTAACTTTCATAAACGTTTAAGGGAAGAAGTTGTGATTTATCGTTTATTGCTTGAGATGTATGTTTTGATTTACTTTTGTTAGAAGTAACAGGAAAAAAAAAAAAGGGGGAATCAGGATCATTGGGTTATCAAGAAGAAAGCTCTATCTACTATAAAGCATTTATATTTGTATTAAATTTACGAGGGGTTCGGACGAAAATCACTGTATTCTAATGATTCGCAAAATACAAAAACAGTTTGTTTATTAATGAATACGTTATTTCAGTACAATTATTAAACTAAAAACAACGCGCGTTATCAAAATTCTGTTACATGTATAGTTATTAACATTTCAGACTCCAACTGTCACTGAAAATAATACAAGATTCAGTAGGCTTATAGTTCAAGTAACGAAACCATGGAAAGAGTATATATAGGCAATTAGTGTCAAATGAGTTCTAAAAGTCGTTAAAAAAAAGTTTTTTTTTAACGACTCAGAGTGTATATCAGAACAATTTGAAATGAAATTGAAGCCATCGACTATTATTTAATTTATGTCGTCAAACAATCATTGGTATTAATGTTGCACCTTTGGAGTCATAGCACTCTAGAGTAGTTGATATTAATAAGTTGTTGTTGCAAAACTTCTCTGATCAAAAAACAACTTGCAAAACTTTGTAAATTTTGGGGTTAAGATGGCAGGGGTTTTTTGCCGACCAAGACTTCGGACGTTTGATTTCATTTCAATTGCCATATTCTGATAATCCAAAAGGGGATTATTGAAAAATGACAGAATGATAATTTTCTGCATGTTAAACATTTCTTTCGTTATTGGAATTGAAAAGGAAAATAATTCCCTGTATCTACTCAATAAGGTAATAGGGTTGGTTGCGTTCAATTTTATTGAATAATTCAATGAGTAATCTTTTTAGTTACCATTAATATGTATTGTAATTGAGATGGATGAAAATGACTGAATGATAATTGGTCTACATGTATCAAAAACACATTACTTATGCGCTTATTTAGTAAACACAGATAAAATATTCAAGGTTAGTGGAAATTATTATTCAACTAAGTTGCTGGAACTCAAACTAATATCGTAGGTATGTGGGACAAAAAAAATATAGGAAAAGAGAAAGAGGAAAAACGAAAACGATTTTGGATGTGTTCTTTTTTTTCCATTGCATTTTGATCTTAACCCTCGTCTACCTAAGGGGGGGTGGTTAGCACCCCGTTCAGTTTTCCCGGCTAGCTAAAGCCCCTTTTTGGTGCAGATATTGAATGTAATTGTCAATGGACATATTTCGTTCCTTTTTATCCAAAACCAAAATCCACCGGGGTGGTATAGGAAAGATAGGTGATCCAAGAAAAGGTTAGGAATATCACATTTTCATGATGGGAAATGACTAGTTTTATATAAATGAGCGCCATTGTAGTGCTATATAAGGTGGCTCTGCGAAAATTGCCGAAATATCAATTTCCACCCTTCAGTATTTTCGCACTTTCCTCAACATATGACGTCATAGTGACGTCTAATGGGAATGTTGGGTACTTGTTTGGTACAAATGGAAATAAGAAAACGCTAAGCTATCCTTTGGTACCAAATTTACGGATCGGATTTCAGTAACGGAAATCACAGGGGGTGGTAACCACCCCCCCGTCGGGAGTTTTGTTTTTAAAAAATGATCGGGTAGTCGAGGGTTAATTTGGCTGCAACTGATTCATGTAAGAACATTTTTAAACATGGAAAGCCTATTCTACTATGAACTATAGGAATCAAACCTGGGCCCCTCTGATATGAACCCAATTACCTAAAAACCACGATACTATGCTACCCTAAAGGGAATATATAAAAAGAAATTGAATGATGTATTATACATTATTTTCCTTTCAAAGAATATATGTAAATATTAAAAAGGACAAAATATCATTACAAACTGGAAAGGGTTTCAACAAGAGGAGTTTTTGACCTATCTATAAAAAAAGTGAAGTGAAAATAGGCTACTACATAGTGTTGTTTATGTCCTTTCTGGGTGTTCAAAAGTTATCTTGTTGTTATAACTTTGAACTTACTCAAATATTAGAGGATTTGAATCTTTTACTTTACTACAACTTCAACAATCAAATAATTTGCAGCAACCGATTGTAAACTGAGTAAATGTTGTTACAGATTTGCACAATTTACCGTAACTGAATACATGTTGAGTTGGGTTAATCATTCTAAAAGAAATAAGGGTATTTGTGAAATATTCCCATGAAACGTTATGGTTGCATCATTACAAAATAAAAGATCTTAACTAGTTGGTCTAAAAACAATATAATAAAATAAAACTTAAACTGGCGCGATTCACAACTGATAACCGTAGGATCCTTTTTGCCGTGCTCATCGCACCGGATCGTCGCTCTTAGACAGTCAAGACATTTACAATCTACGTCTGGTAACGAAACACATGCACTGTAAAATACATATTTTTTTATACCCCTACTAACATGCATCTTGTATATATTTACGAAATAACGTGAGCTTCAACAGTAAAAAAAGGATCATAAAAAACAATAATTGGCCGTAATTAAAAATATAGTAAGTAAAATACTTTTTGTCAATTTTCGAGGGCCATCTAGTACGACTAAATTTATCAGAGAGGCTCATATTTGAATTGAACTATATCAACATTGTTATACACTATATGCATTCTCAATTAAAGTTATTTTACAGGAAAATACTGTTAAATCTTATAGGAAAAATAATGGGGCAATTCTGCCAACAAAATCCCATAAACCACCAGCTTTTATAGTTTTCATTCAAATTCACTTATATTTTACAGGTTTAATGCATATATGTTTTACCAAATAACTGAATTTTACAGTACCCATATGCCACGTTTAAAGTGGGGTACATTTTGTGGATAGGCCTACTAAGTGAGTGTTCGTCAGTGCTTTGTTTATTCTCTACACATTCACAATCTAGTAATAACTCGCCAACAATATATGATTTGCAGTGTTTGATTGAATCCGTTTACAGTATACTGCACTTTTCACAGTATTATGTCGGCAGAGTGCGATCAGTAAAATACTGGAAAATTTATAATATTTTTGAGTGTGGCCAAATCGTCTCAGTACCAGTACACACATTTTACTAATATAAACTTCGACCAGACTTCTATGGCCCCCCCCCCGCCGTATCGTGGTGATCAGAAGAGAAGGGGAGAGAGAGTGGAGGGAATGAATCTCGCAGATCCATTGATCGATAGCTCACTTAATAAGAAGCCGTGCGGTGGTTTTCAAGTACAGCAAACAGACGAACGCAGATTGGTCTGTTTGAAGACTTTCATTTGGCGGTTGGGTAGTGATTCCCCAAAGTGAAATCTATTATTATCTAAAAATTGGGAATGTTATTTTTGCTCATTTTTTGGATATGAAAAAGGCTTGTGAATAGATCCTAATATGCAAAAACTCAATTTCGCCCAAAAATGGTCGATGGCATGTTTGGAAAGACTCAATGACGATATCTGAGTACACAGGCCCGTAAGGGCAGGGTTCCCCCCACCGTCCACAAGGGAACGAGAGGTCCACTTTTTGCTGTCCTCAAAATCACAATTTTATTTGGTGTGAGGTCCACTTTACTAAAAAAGTCAACTTTTTCGAAAGTCAACCCCCACCTTATTCCCCCCCCCCCCAAAAAAAAAAATTCCTGCGTACGGCCCTGCGAGTACAGATTTAATATGTAGGCAACCTGAAGGAACACCTGGAAGTGATTCTTAAGTGCCACAAATGGTGATTTATGGAGGGGGCTAGACAAAGATGTTCAAAGGGTGGCAACTTTTTAAATTGATGAAAGTCATGTTGTAAACTATACCAGGTTAAGTGTCTCAATCAGAAGGATTCCAAAAAGGTTAGTTGTACGTAGAGTTATGATAAACACAGACAGCAAAAATCAATAGCTGGGCTTAAGGCCTGGAAAATGGTCTTGTGGTGTGAGAACTTCTCTGAGCACTGCCCTGTTCTCTGGTTGGTTTTCATCCAGTGTTTTCTTCATTTGTTTTGTAATATTTGTAATATTCTAGTGAAGATTTGTTATTGCCTATTAATATTATAATAAATTTTTTAACCACAAACACGGAGGCCACTCGCTACTCCGAGTTTCACGCGCTAGGCGCTCATAAAGGAGAAATGATCTATTAAGGACACTTAACACAACGCCACAGTTAATTTTTTCTTTACACGATTAATCGGTTTCCGATATTGCTTGACATGCCTACAAGTAGCGATCAATTCGCTTTTTTTGTTAAGAGCGTGTTTACAGGTCAATATTTCAAATCTTTCATCCAAACACAGAGTGATAAACCAGATTTCTGGTGTGAGTGTTTGATTTCTGATTGATTTCCCAGTTATCTATATTCTTTCCAGTTCTTTTAAGTTGCCTTATATGTGTTTAGTAACTTCTGTTTTCTTTAGCATACTTGGCAGTGCGAAATGATTTTGTATGATTTCTATACCTATCTTTGAAGCGGGCAATTTCCCCACCAAAAAGGGAGTACATGACACCAAAAAATTCAATACATTTGACCCAAGCATTTTAGGTCAATATGAATGCGGAAAGTCTATATTTTCATGTTTAACTCAGAATTGAAATTTCGCTATTTGGCTCGAAATTACCAAGAAGATTAAATTAATAATCCTAATTTTAAACAAAAAAGTGAGTAAATATGAAATAAAAGTTTTGTATCATAAAATTCAAATATCTGAATAAACCTCATTTTGAGTATGTTGACCGATAAGGTCAGGTAAAATTGATACAATGCATTTTGTCTTTTTTCGCATCTTTTGTTCACTTCATTGCGGATCTCTAAGATTTGGTGCTGAAATGTTCCTTCCGTTACCAAAAAAGTACGTAATTTTTTAGTTTTTTGTACGGATGAAGTGTGATGTAAAGATATAGCTAGTGTTCAAAGACAAGTTTAGGAAGGCATTCAATATGGACACGAATAACTGAAACTTTTGGACTTGTTAATTATTAATACGTTATTAAACATGTCCTTCCGTTACCAATATGGTAACGGAAGGACGGTAAAGGAAGGACATAATATCTATTTTCATTTGATTAAAAATTAAAAAAAAAAAAAAAAAAAATAACATAAATATTAATTTCCGACATGGCAAGTAAAATTAACATGCTTAGTGTGTGGTTAAATGAAGTTAATACTCTGAAGGTATGAATTGTTATTGTACTAATGAGTTCTGAGGGTTCGTCATTCATTATCGAAATCATCGGGCCTTATTACTCCATAAGTTAAATGTATCGTTGTGCCAATGAGCCCAACAATGCATCCATGGATGTGGTACTAGGCAACTTATCTTCAGTTTATTATTTCTACTTGGTAGATGATGAGTACAAATAATGTTGGCCAGGCAGTGTTGTCAACACTAGTACTTCACCCGCACAATTTGCTACTTTTTACATGGTGTGGCCGCCCTAGGCGCAGTAGACTTGCAACTATTGGGTCTATCTGGCGTACTCTCAAGGCGCAGCAAATACTTTCTTACTCAAGGCGCAGCAAGGTTTAAAGGTGATTGTTCTGATTTTGTCTATCAGTTCTTACTTTGATATGAAGCCTGGCACTTATATACGCTGACCAACAATATGTGGAAAACAAACTTCGGTTTGATGGCTAACCATTAAAAGGGCAGGTTTTTTGTCAATATCTTGGGAATGAAATGGATTTGGTAGCTGAAATTTCAGGACGACAAGGAGCAAAATTTATCATCGCTTTAATATGTTATATCAAAATTGAGTACTACTTCTGTTAAATCAGGCGGGTCCAAAAAGATCCGATACAAGTACCTTAATGCCAATGTCTAGAATTAAGGGAATTCATTTGATGTTTTGTTCGGAAGGGATATGGTACCAATTGATTAAAATGCAAAATTATGATTGTTAATGATTTGCTTCCTAGGCATAATATCAACTTTGTAACATTAATGCTTGATTTTGATATGGTTTGGCAATATTGACATTGGGATGAGAAGGCTATATGGTAATCATTGATACTAAATGGCATAAACCTACTGAAAGTTCAATATTTTCATTTGTGATGCAGTGAATTTTGTAATGGATAAGTGTGTTCGAAAACACGGCATTTTAACAAAAACTCTGCAGTGTTATAATGTAGTTAAAAGTTGTTATGAAATTATTTCATGTCATTATTATTGACATTATGTATATCTTTAAATGTAGTGCCTAGTGCCGTGTTTTGTGATGGTCAAACTGTTCTTTGTGTGTTCAAATGAAGCAATGTCAGCAAAATACATTGGGAAGTTGTTATGTGAAATCACTAAGTTTACTTAAAAATAGTGCAAGTTAAAACTTGCTGAGAATGATGTCCCTGGTGGGGGTTTTAGCTGAACAAATATTAAAATATAGCTTCATTTAATAGCATCAATTAGGGATCATTGTATACAGGTTTGTCAATTTTGGATATGGGATATGCGGAGAAGGGCACCTTTTAGCAAAGAGCATCAGAGCCACAAGATGCAAATAAGCTCTTAATATGCTTACCAATATTGATCAAACATTGTGTGGGTATTACTCACATCCACCAAGGACCAAAATTACAAGTTTAGTCAATTTGGAAATGGAAATTGGTCCAAATTCACCTTTAGTAATGAGCAAGCAGAACCAAATATGCAAATGAGATCATTAACATGTGAAAAGAACATATAGACACAGTTGATATGGTATGACTTAATCCAACCATCTAATAAATACCAAAGTTCAGTTCAAAGTTGGGACACTGGGATCTGGTTTGTTTATCTTTGTAGTTTGTATAATGCAAATATGCTCATAAGCACAAATAATGACGACACCACTACTGGCATCCAACACTTACCCACATAAAAGGTTCGTCACATTCGGATATTTTGGATTAAATCATTTCTCGGGGATATCTATGAGCATAAACAAAAGGAGTAGGTGCTAGGATCACAAAAATGCACCTTTAAGTAATGTGGAATAAAGTCTTGTTCCTGCTTTAGTTGTGGTAGACACTTTGGTCACCTTCCCGTTACCGTCCTTTCCGTTACATATCTCTTAATCCACTTTAAGCATTGTCGTTCAAAAATGGAAACAATTTTTTCAAGGAGGTGTGTAGTATAGTTAAAATATCTAGTAGATTGCATTCCTAATGTTTTACTAGCCAAAAATGATTACGACAAATTCATCAGAGTTTGTGTGGCAAAACGCGTACTAAGCTGAAAACCCTTGTCCATTTTGTGTCCTCCTACCGACGTCATTAATATTATATTAAAAAAACTAAAGATATTCATGTTAAAAAAAGTTGTGGGAAATTAAGTTAGTGCAATGTGAGAACGAGTGCTGACACATCTTTGGTGGAGAAATGAAAGTTTTTAGTATATATATGTATTTAAACTTTGTGTAATTGTAGTGTCAAATACGTCTTCCGTTACAGTGGAATTGCCAAGGACCTACTGTTGGCGTCAAAGTAATATTGTTTGCTCTGATTTTTGTATTTACATGAGTCCTTGTAACTACAGCCGTAGACAAGCATTTCCCAGAAGGGGGCAAGCGTCTTTTTTACGGCAATTGCATCTTGTGTTATTATGTTTTTACTTCCTTTTGGTGATGCGAGTGTTGTGAGATTGATTATGCTGCCAGTATTTTCTACAACTATATGCAACCTTGAAGTTGTTTTTATTGAAAATTTTTGAAGCGTGCTGTCTCGAAAATGCTTGTTCAGTAGACGAGGAATGTTTTTCCTACATTAGATTTTTACATTACAGCTATAGGCGGGTTAAACCAATATAGTTCTTCTTTTGACTGGATTCTTTTTGCGGGGGGTGGGTAGGGTCTCTACTGGGTTCTGTTGCTGTTCCTGTATGCTGCTTTCCATCCTGTATGGCTACTGTCTTCATGATATGATGCGTGTTTCCTTATATCCACTGGCCTTTAGAGCTCTGTTGTTATTCACTGGTGTTTCCTCAAAGATCTTGCGGTTAGAGGAGAGTTCATGAGACTGCCTTTTTTTCTCACTGTCTTTTAGGATGTTCCTTTACATTCTGATGGGGGGTGGTTGATTTGAGGCGTTCACATATAATGGTTTGTCGTTGTTTCTATATGGTTTATGTTCAGCAGTTTGCAAATTCAGGTTTATGTCCAGGAATGTCTCTCTGATTTGAGATTAGTGTCGGTGGTGTTCTTAGTCCAAGGATTGAAGATCTTTGATGATGTGCTTTCTTTTATCTTTCGGCTTGGTTTCCTGGTTTTAGCTTAATTTTTTCAGGATTCTGCTTAGTACTCATTCATCCCTATTAGGGCGATATATAAGTCATATTTTGATCTCTGTCTTTCTAATTTGTAGAGTATGTAAAGGCCTACAGTTTCGCACATATGCGCCATCGTAGTGCTGTCCCATGGCTACGTTTATAAAGGTACTATTTGTGTCTTTCTTCATCCAGCATTTGCCTCGGTGATCGTATACAATTGTGTTTCTTGCGTGCATTATGGTTCCCATCAGATTGGAAGATTTTAGAGTATCTTTTTCCCACGATTCAATATACTTCGGTGAGTAATTTTTCAGATACTGATGGATAGAACTCCTCAATATCCTAAAACGGGAACGATCATTTTCTCTCTTTTTCTTAAGATGGTAAACCAATACATACTCTTGTGTGCTTTCTCCATTGGTTGACGTGCGTAAGTCTGTTGCGTATTCTTATTGACCCGGTCAAACATTGGTTTGTAGCTCTCCACTACTTCAGTTTGGTTGGATTCACAAGTCTGCACTTTCTTCCTGAAGTTTTTCTTTGTGGTCATTTATGGTCACAAATGCTGGTTTCTGTCTGTTTCATTAATTCTGTCGCTTAGATCTAATTTCTCTGTAATGACTCTGAATGCCTCATTGATTTGATTCATTGATTGAGATGATCACCGCAATGGTATTTTTTGAGTTATGTTGTCAATGGAGTAATTTGTTATAGTCCTTGGCATCCATGCGATCGTTTCTTGTTTTATCAGCGTTGACGAGTACCTGGTTTGAGCATTGATTCTGTTCACGGTCCGTTTGAGTTTTGATTGAAATGAGTTACTACATGGGGAAACTGGGAGTCCTGAAACCTTAGTATCATAGAGAGGAGATATGATAGAGAAGAGAGAGAGAGAGGAGAGAGGGAGGAGAGGAGAGTATAATATATATATATCTATATATATAATAGCATGGCGATGTCGGCGTATATGTTAAGTATCTCTTCCCCTGTTGGAGTCGTTAATGCCACTCTTGTTTTTTTCTTGCTTATTCTAGTCGATTCCGTTGTTATGCCCCTTTCCGGTACATCCCCACGTATAATCATAGGTGTTGACGCCCCCCGGCCCTTCTGAGCCATGCATTTTGCCAAAATCTCACCCACCACACCCCCACCCACCCACCACCACCACTTCCAGGGCCTTAGGCCGGCGCCCATGCAAAAACCGTTAATGAAAATGGTCTCAGAAAAATCTATTCATACCTTCCGTATTATGTGCACGAATCATTCCCGCTTACGAATTTCAGTTCACACGTCAACAACACACACGAAAATTGTTAACTTCCGATTCGCTCACAGCGAGGTGGAGCCTCACGTCTCAGCCGTCTGCATTAATTCCACTGACTGGCCGAACCAACTTATGCCAATCCGCATTGTCAGGTACGGTTTATTTTGTGCGTGTGTATGTACAAAAGGTCACGATTAATGGAAATATCTTGATCCAGTAATATTTTATGTAGTCTTTATGTTTTAATGTCTTCTTGGATTTTGTTTAATTACTCTTTTTGGGTGCTAACTTGTCAGCAACCTCTCTCCATGTGTTGGAAATTAATTAAAATCTTGTATCCACATTGGTGTCTTCAACACTTATAGCGTGCCAAAAGTTATTTTTAGTTCGATTTGGAATTCATTGGTTTCTTTCGTCAGTTTCAATACATTTAGCTTGTCAATTTCTTTTTCAGGTTATTTTGGCTCGACCATCTCCGAGGTCCATATCGTGATTACTTCACAGTCTGCAAGATTCTCTCTGCTACCATTATACTCCGGTTCTTAGTTAATCCATAGGACTTCCAGTCCAGATCTGTTTTCTTTCTTTTTAAAGAAATACTGGCAACAACAAATTTTGTTGTGCAGCAAAGTAAGTAGCATTTCGCCTCTACTGTTCCATTCACTCCCCAGATGGATTCCTCTCCTGCCTGGCATTTCCTATCTTGGCGTTGAATTCTTCCATTATATTCTGTAATGTGCTTTACTTTCTTCAATTGCCTTGCTCACATCATCATACAACTCTTCTATGCTTCATTATCACAGTATCCAGTAGGTGCATATACTTTGATTATACACAAGTGTTGGTACTGTAGCTTTCACCTTGAGGGCTATCACCCTGTTTGAGTAGCACTTAATGCCTTCACTATAGTCTTTGAACTATATGTATCGTGAATCCAATTCCTTTGGCCTCTTTGTTGTCTTCTGTCTTAATAATAATAATAATCAAGGTTTATTTTAATCTCATATCGTGGCCTGTAGGCCAAATTGCTAGAGAATTTACAACTTAATATTTACTAGACAGAAACAATGCAACTTGGAGGCAGCAGCTTAAACAGCGCCATATTGCAACATCCAAACACACTACACGAAACACACACCGGTTGGGTAGTGCAAGCTTTCATGGTTCATTTGCCCATTTCAAATGAACCATGGAGAAAGTGGTATTCAGGTTTTAATCAATATCTGTTATACAAATTAAATCCCGAATTGAGTTCCCGAATTAAATCCAGCAAGTGGTCCCACCGAGATTCGATCCGAGGACCCTTTGCTCCAGAGGTAAGCTTGCTAACCGCTAGACCACGCCACTTTCCCATGATTGTATAACCATATACCATTATGGTATATGGTTATACAATTGTGGCTTTACGAGGCTTTACGAGACTTTACGGCCCGATGCCACAACGGGCGTAGCCACCAGCAAAGGGACAGTGGATGCACAAACTCCAGTCTTCACTCCATAGAAAAATTCAATCCTCTTCATGACGTTCTGCAGTCGTGATTGTATAACCATATGTCCTTTCTATTCCAATCTGCGATCAAAACTAATGTCTGATATTAGTGAAATTAATAGTGTTGATAATTTGTCTGATCATTACATTTTTCTACTTATAATGGCAGCAGCTGATTATGACTGCATCCTTCCAATTATCAAATTTGTTAAATCAGCTTTTGAGTCTCGTATTATGAAGTTCATATACAATACTTTGTTCATAGAATTGGATCTTGTGTAGTTAGTTTAATATTGTGATGTGGATTTTCTTTGTATGTATGACTATACCTGTATGTTTGGTGATGTCAATAAAAATACTACTACTACTATACCACCTGGGAATTCTACATTTCCCTCTCCTTTCTTTGTTTCTGATAGTCCAGTTACACCCCACTCGAAATTCTGTAGTTAATTTTGAGTGAGATCCATCTGTCCTTATATCTTCACATTGTAGGTGCAAATGTTTATTTGTGTTTGTCCACTATTTGACTCCTTATCAGTCCTGTTGTATCCTGTAACGACTCCTGTTGGCTTGGACTGGAGAATGTCATGAAGAGAATTTAATTTTTCTATGGAGTGAAGACTGGAGTTTGTGTATCCACTGTCCCTTTGTTGGTGGTTACGCCCGTTGTGGCATCGGGCCGTAGCCTCTTTTAACTTCTTTTCATATCATTGTTGCTTAAAGGAATTCAGCCATTTCTCTGATGCGCTGCAAGAATGTTCAGTGGCCGTTGGGAACCAACAAATATTGAATTATTCATCCACCCTCCGCATTTGCAACTGATGTCTCCAAACAAAAGATACACAGGTATCTGAACCCCCTAATGTCGTTCACTGGCTGTTTTATTGAGCTACTCGGAGCACCTTCTTGCCGTTTAAAGAGACATGAGGAGATTTCCAGAAAGAAGCGCCCCCAATTTTTGTCGAACCCCGGTTTTTTACATATTTGGAAAATGCTTACAAATATATTAGATCACACCTGAAGTGAATAAGCCAAATACGCCGTCTTTATGTAATGATTTAGTAGTTTCTGTCGTGCACGACAGAAAGTAAGCATGGTTTTCTATGGGGAACGATTACGATAGCAGGTAAGTTCAAAACAAGGTTTGCGGTTTCTTTTGCACCTGTTTGTCCAATAAACCTTCGAAGGGTTCTCGGTAGGTGGTCTACAACCGATGCAGTGAAATTTGAGAGAAATTCGTATCCTAAAAAATCTCCTCCTGTCACTTTAAGAGATAAAATCTCTCCTCCGCCTAAGGTAGAGAACTACCTTAGCTATTTATCCATAGCTGGGACAAGCGTTAGTGAGTACCAGTAACGGAGCGCACGTCGGAGATTCTGGCCCGAAATCATGCTCCAGGACCATGACCAGTCTTATTATCTCATAAGGCAGCTATTCAATATTTTTCTACTTCAATCCACAACTCTGATGTGTTTATGATTCCAATCTCCAACTCTAAAATACAAATAAAATCATAAACTAAATTTTGTTCCTGGAGTGGGATTCGAACCCACGACCTTTAGATAACAAGACGAGCGCCCACAGACACACGCCACGCAATCCGAGCCGGCAGGAAGTCGTTCTTTTGTAATACTTCAATATAAACATTAACGGAATAAAGCGCACACATAATAATGAATAGCGCCCCTATGAGACGAGTTGTAAATATATGCTCCTGGAGCATGATTTCGGGCCAAAATCTCAAAGAATCTAACGGAGCGACCGAGCTTTGAAAAGTGCTCTAGTTTTCGAGTTACCCTACCCTCGGTACAACAAAACATGCAGTGGATTAATCGCTGTAAAAATACAACAACAGCAAAACAAAACAAACGCACACAAACAACAAGATGCACTTAAAGGAAACAAGCGCACGTTGATACTATGAACCAAAGTGATCTGGCCTGAAATTCTTTATATTGACATAATAACCCTAACGTAAAGTCTCATTTATTATAATTAAACCAGAATAAAACAAAAATATCAATGGCGACACACATTTGACAACTAATTTACATTACTTATACCACTGACTTCATCCTGTATACAATTTAGGAACATTCCTTTATTGCAAATGTGATTTTTCTTAAAAATCTAGTTTAACATGTCTCTCCATTTCACTGGGCCTTGAGAACCGGTGTTAAAGCAGATATAGTCCGGCGGGGATCTAGGTCCGGGGCTTCATAGACGATAACGGAATAAAGCGTGAAACTAATGTTGCGTGAAGAGTCAACTGAATCGATTACCCTATTGTTCACCATTGTTCCCGGACTATGAGTACCCCGGACAATGGTTACTTCTACACCGGATCATGTCTTGGAGGCAAACACTAAAGATCATGTATTAAACTAGTAATAGTATTTGAAACATAAATAGCTATTTAGGACAAAGTTCGACATAACGTTTGTAATACAATTTTATTGCTCTTAATCAATATTTACCTTGTAAGGTTATCGCACAAATTGTATTTTGGTGTATCAATTTTATCAATTTTATAAGCTTAAGTTCAATAAAGCTGATAAAGACGACGACTACGCCGTCTTTTGTAAACACGGAACCTGTTAATAGGACTAACGCAGATATTTATAATAATAACAATAATAAAATGCATTTTCACTGTTGCTCATAAAGTTGGAATAAAATATTTTACCACTTTTTATTGAATGAGTCTTACAGTGTGAGTTATTTATGATAGCTAGGGTGTATATCGCCACACTGCTTGAATGATCAGTCTCTTCCGAACATATCACCATGAACTTAGTCCACAATAACCCATTACGAACTGTGTCCTTAGTCTGAAAGGAAAAGGGGTATTTGAACAGCAGATTTAAGGATTTTGTTACAAGTTTTTCACGTCAGTCATTTTTACATATAACACAATTTTGGTGATTTCATCTTGATGACCAAGGATGTAGTGGCTCTCGCCAATAAACACAACATTTCGACAGTGTCTGAGCTGTAATCTTCTGTACTCGCTAGCCCAGCGAAGTCGATCAACTATATGGTGAACGGTTGGGCGTGCATGGACATTCAGTCATTCGTCTTGCTCGGTAACCATGTTGAAGCAATCTCCGATTTACAGTTTGGAGGGAAACGTTGATTCCATAGTGTCTTCTTCACTAACGACGAAGACGGCTCGTTGGCATTTTCCGGGCTCTACGACACAGATTAAGCAGTCGGCGATCATCTCGTCTGGTAGTCAATCGTGGTCGTCCTGAAGATTTTTGTGGCCTCAAATGACCCACCTCTCGATGATAAGGAAATCAGCGACTCTGGCTTGTTTGTACCCTACCCTTCGGAGTGCAAGTACTCTTCGGCGTATTGACAATGCCATTGGACTAGGCATAGGCTATGGAACCTCTGTGTCAGTTTTTGTTGTAAAGGTAACAAACAACTCTGAAAAAATTGGCTTCTTGCACACTGGCTTAGAGCAGGGAAAAGGAAAAACAACAGACGTCTGACATTTTGTAGCTCCCAACAAGAGACATTATAACGTAATTCAAAATTATGCATGCATTAACTTCACCTGGGTAGTGGGGACTCATTATGTAATCATTCACATACTCTTATATGATTACTGAGGCGTTCAAATAGAAATATATACTTTTTCAAGATTGGGTCTGAAGAAAACTTTATGAGCAACAGTGTATATGGCGCTCTACAGAGAATACAGCGCCTTACATCAACTACTTAAAATGCGAAACTAATATACGACATAATAAGGAAATTAACAAATCCAAAGTTAACAATTTTCTAAACATCAGGAAATAAGTATGTTTTCAGGAGCCGTTTAAAGACACTAGTGGAAGGCACCTCTCTGATATTAACAGGAAGCTTGTTCCACAGCCTAGGACCAATTACGTTAATGATCGGTCGCCAAATCTATGGTTGGTACGAGGGATACCAAGCAATGTAATATCAGAAGAAGACCGTAACCTTCATCTTGTACCATCGAATCACTATCCAACACATTATACAAATTAAGACCATCAGTAAGGTATGACGGAGCCTGTCCGTGAAGAGACTTATAGACATAAAGAAGGACTTTGTATCAAGCAACCGTTGAAGAGTGATCAAAAGTTTTAACGAGCTCTGGTCACGACCACATGCGAACACCAGGCGCGCAGCTTTATTTTGCAAGCGCTTGAGCCTTTTGAAATCTATTTCAGTGGCACCACATAGTAATGAATTGGCATAGCCAATGCGGGACAAGACCAACGATCGTACAGCATAGTTGCAAGAATCAAAAGTGATAAACCTACCTATACCCCATAAATTACGAATATGGTAGTTTACACTCATACAGATAGCTCCGATGTGATTGGACATACTCATGGTGGAAATAAAAGATAGCCCCCAAATTCTTTACACACACTCACCAAGATCATGCTGATTCGGTAAAACTGTTTGTAATTTTTCGCGAAGGTTTATAATTGAAATTATATCCATAGTCAAACAACCCTGAGGTGTGTTGTACAAAAAAATGGCTCATATAGACTGGAGAGTTAAATTGGCCAGGGTCATTACATAACTTTATTCTGAGTTAAGGATCCAGCCTTTTTGCGCAGTGGTACCTATATTTTGAATATGTTCCCAGTTTGCCAAGTATAGTGAGTTCACCGACTTTTTAAGTTGTACCAATTGGTGTCCGTGGGTAATAACTTAAAGCACGTTTTAACCAACGAACATGCGGCAATGCGATCTTAGACAAAGTGATTACCAATATCTACGATCATTATATCTGTCCCACTGTTTGCCCCTCTCTTGGACGTAGTGTTCATTGCACGGTGACCTGGAAACCAAAATTCCCTAATCAGCAACCCAACTTTGTAAGAAAGAAACGACGAGACACTGAAAGAACTCTTCCAGTAGCGAATTTGGTTCTTGCGATCACCAACGAAGAATGGAGTAGTATATCATACAATGAATCGCTCAAGATAATGTACATTGTTTTACCAAAAATCAATGCCGTGATCGGATTCCAGTCATAAAGAACAAATGAAGCAACATGTTCAGATAAGCCTGGATGTTGAACTCAAAATAAAAAGATCTTATTAGGAAACGGCAGGATGTAAGTCGTAAGTTACTGCGCAATCAAATCAATATGTGCTATCCGGTAAGCTTAAATGAGTATTATTTAATTACAAGTATCGATACTAAAAATGTAGTAGATTCCTGCTAGGTGGTATCGCAGTATTCGTATAATGACTGGCAGCGTCAATCAATCAGATCCCCCGTTAAATACTCACCGAATGTTGATGTTTGAAACAGATAAAGAAAAGCGGTTGCGATAGCCCATTAAATGGGCATTCACTTCCATTGCAAAGGATTTGTGCCTCTCGACACTTTCTAGTCTTCCTGCTACTTGCCTTGAGCCTAATACAGGTCCGGAGGTGAAAAGAGGCTTAAAAAGGTTGCAACCCAAAAAAAGTAGGAGGGCGGATAATGGCTTCCCGCAAGGAATTAATTAGAGATGTTTTTTTGGCATATTGTGTAGTTACCCCACTTGCCTCATTTTAAATGCTTCATCCACAAGAGCTCATTTCCTGAGAAGGAAGAAAGCAATAGTTATTCCCATGCCTAAGACCAAAACTGCGTTGAATAAGTTGCGCCATGTTTCGTTAACAGACCATTTGCTAAACAAGATGAGGGTTCTTGTAGGATGGTTATTTTGAAGATAAGCATATTGAACGCTAATTGACCTTCTTTCTTTTTAGCGTTGTCACAGTCATTCGGAATGGCTTGTGGTGTGTGTCAGGAATGGATTCAACTGGTGTAAGGCTGATCGGGGCCGCGGTGTATCTATGATACGGACGGCTCACTAAACATGCCCATAAGACCCTGTAATCAATATGGAACCGACCTGAGTAGATCTACAAATCACTATCTAGTTAATTAGGAATTGAATTGGTAAGCATGCCGAGAAAACCAGCAGAATTTTCAACTGGTGTTGTCAAGGATTATAGCAAGGCGTTTGACCGTGTAGATCACAATATTGTCATTCGCAAATTCTTTCGTTAGGTGCAATACCATGTTAGTGTTCCCTGGATCGGCAGCTTTTGACGGAGCGTGTTCAGTGCGTCGGTATTACTGGTATGTTGTTTTTTTCCCCCGGGATTTTGAGACACTAAAAGATGGGGGTTCCACAGGGAACAAGATGGTCATGTTGTTTTTTTTTTTAGCTCGGGGTAATGATGCAGCAGTTTCGCATAACTGGTCACATTAAAATAGGTGACCATATGACGCTTATTGAAATGTTGGATAAAAATCAGACGGATGTATGCAACAAGGAGATACTGAGCTTGCTCATTGGGCTATAAATCCATTGCAATTAAACCCACTAATGTATTGTTAATGCATGTTCCTTCATGAAGAACAACCCAGCTATGACCCTTGGTGTTGCTGTAATGAAATTCTCCGGGAGACAGACTCCATTAGATCCTGGAACTTCATATCAGTTCCGATCTTAAATGGGACTCAAATAGGGAGATATTAAAACGTCAATGCGTCGTCTGCATATGTTGTTAAAGATGCCAAAGAAAGTTCGGCCTCCCCTTGCCGATCAATTTACAATTTTATGTGGTATACATAGTCCTTAAATGAGTTATGCAGCACTCGTTTGGCACTCAGGGCTTACAAAGACACAATCGACTCTTTAGAAAGAATTCGAAAAAAGTGCCTTGTAAAATTATGCTGGTCCCAGTATTTAACTTATGACAAGCTTGATTACTGTTGCAATATAACCACGCTCAAATCTGTGAAAAATTAGTGAAGCTTTTGCCATTTCCCTAATTCGTTTGAACAGAGTTCCTCAACAACTAGGAGCCAGTCACATAATATAAAACCTCAGAATCTAGATCAAAAAACTTTCTTTCCCTAAGTGGTCTACGAAACGTTACCTTAACAGCCCTATTACATACTTTGTGCAATTCATTTGCTGATTACGCATTTTTGCAATGGTTCCTGTGCTTTTTTTTTATCAAATTTACCACCTCTGACAAAAAATGACAGATTTTAAAAAAAAATATATTGGTGAGTGTATTTGGAGTTAAATATGTTAAACATGATCTATTGATGTGTTTTGCTATTGCGCAATTTATATGATATTGTGGTATTTTAATTGCTGTAATCAGCCTTTGGCTGCGTGGTTAATTTTAATACACCTGAAACCTGAACCAAACCCGAAACCTGAACCAGGCCGTTATCTCTGGATGTTTCTACGACGTTATGTTCAATGGCTGGCATGTGATGTTGTTGTGTTGTTTTGAAAATGCTGGCTTTGGCCTAATTACGGACATGCTACCACACCCGATTCTGTACATACATACATATAAAAATGAATATAATTATTTGCTACACTCCATTTGCTACAACAAGGGTTGTGCTGCAACTTCTGTCAGCAGATCCGTGCCAACTACACTGTCTCATCAATGCCTATTCTCTTTTCAGATTTCATTGACACACGTCGCGAGCGTCTTTATACAGAACTTCTGAACGTTGTTTACTTGGAATATGTTTACTTAGTCATCCTTTGATTTGCTCATATAGACCATGGGAGGGACAAAATAACCAAACTGCTATACAAATTCTGTGTTCCCCATCTGGGAGTAAAGGGAAAACCAAGTGTTAAAATTCATCAATAAATATTACGATCCACATAAACTGCTGTTCCCGCACATTAAAACTGGCACATTTTTCTTAAAAAGATATGAAAATGTAACCTCAATTCTTTTCCCAATTCAGAGACCAATGGATATGGATAGACTTCAGCTAACCATGAACTAAAGATATTAGCGCGCCATTGTTATAGACAGGTGTTACCCCTCCACGATTCGGGTTTGAGTGACAAATACCCGTACCTCTTCACAATAACTAACCACGTGGACATTATAATAGAGGTCGTGACACTAAATTTTCTTCTGAAAAAGCGGTGGTGAATGAATAGAAATGAAGTTGTTAGCAAAAAGTTATGGATTTGGGTTCTGCACAAAGTCGTTAGGTCAAAGCTTGCCAGGCAACATTCTCTATAATGTTTGTTCATGTTCTTCCTTTTCTATAAATGATGAAAAATGTGGCCAAGTTAATGAACACGCACACTTAAGAACTCAAATGTATTTATATGTGAATGATGGTTAAGTATTTTGTCCTGAAAAGTATTCAGTCTAAATTGGAGGGCGTAACAGAGAATTCTATCAGCTGCCGCGACACCAATATAACAATGGTCCGGCAATCCCAGATGAAAGGGAATTTAAGTAGTGTTTTACACCGCATACCGGGGCCGATTGTAGAATATCTTGAATCCAGGTTTTGCTGGAAAGTCTATGTGTATCCACTAGTCACTGATATTGGGGGAAATGAAATGAAGATGCCATTTTATTCTTTTTTCAAGAAAATGTGGCCAGTTTTATGTGAGGGATCAGGACGATTATATGATTTTAATAAATTAATTCATGAATTACACTTGGTGTTCCCCTAGCCCCCCCCGATGGAGACTGCAAAACAACAGCAAGACGAAATGGGTACCATCGACTAATAGGGCCCATAGCGTGTGCACACAAAGGTCCGTATGCACCAATCAAAGATTGAAACCAGTCTAACTGAGGACCCGGTCACTTTTAATTTTGTCCCCACCAGAAAAGACATGTTCCTTACTGACACGAGGTGTTGTATGTATTTATTTTGAAATTGTAATTTAATATTCAAAGTTGCTAGTTACTTACAGGACAGAAAGTGTGACGTGAGGCAAAAATTAAGTTTGACTTCTGTTAAAAGCAGGTCTAACTTTAAGCCTGGGTTAACTTTTGGTGCAGTACGACAATAGTTTATTGCACCCATGAGATTATCAAAAATCATTGTTGTAAAATAACTGGACAGTAGCCATAGGGTAAGAGTATATAGTTTAGTTACACTTTCAACTGTAGTGGAATGTGACATTGATTTGAGTCATAATTAAAATTTCTCACTATGTGAAAAAACGACACAAGACAGAGCAATGCACATGATCAACGAAAATCAGGATATTTCAGTTTGATAGAAAAATTCATATAGACACAAAAACTAAAATCTCAGAAACCTGACAAAATGTTCTTTAATGAGTTACAGAAGGGGAGTATTTATTTCACCTAATGGTGGGGAGCAACTTTTCGGGACAGGCTGTATATCAGAAATACAGGGTGAGGTCAAAAAAAAAAAACTTGACCTGATGTGTCGGCCATTTTGAAGCTTAGTTATTATCTAATGTGCTGTCAAGGATTTCACATCGGTTACATATAGACCCAGCTGCCAGTGTGGAATCAAGTTGTTGGGTTTTGCGGCCTGTCCACGGATTCACATTAAAATGAACGGCGTTTAGCGAAGGAATCTGGTGTCCAGAAGGACATCGGCCATTATTGACTGAGAATAAATGTGAACGCATTGAAATCACAAAATGCAGTGCAAACATTTGCCGCGATGCCTTTTAACGTGTTACGTCCTAATCACTCATAACAATCATTCAAAAATAAAGTAACTTGATCCCTGTATTCAGTTCTGGAGGGTTGAGTTAGTGGAATGAATCATACCTATGAAGGAACATTGACAACCAATCAGTGGCTTTTATACCTTTAAGATATACACTTTATTTGACATAAACAATTGACCATTATACCCATGATCATCATTGGGGGGAGGCATTTGCTTAGTTGGTTGCCGCGTGCATTCAAATGGAATCCGTGGATAGGTGGAAGGCTGAACTTACTGATCCAAAAGACTGTAGCTCTGCCTATATTTGACCGAATTGGAATTTGAAGCAGCAAATTAAAGATAATGAAACAGGGCTTTCCGATGATACAAGCGGGGAGAGAGGACACGGGGGGAAAAAGGCAAAAAAGGGCGGGGACAAAAGGCGGGGGCGAAGGAAGACGACGAGACGACGACGACGACAACAAAGACGACGACGAACGACGACGAAGACGACGACCGACGAAGACGAAGGAAACGAAGATCGACGACGACAGACGACCGAAGACGAATACGAAGACGAAAGACGACGGACGGACTGACGAGACGAAGACGACGACGACGACTAGGATAGTACGACGACGAGACGCAGAATACTAATACTACTATACGACTACGACTACTACTACTAAGAAGACTACTATACTAATACTAATAATACTACTAATAGTACTACTAATACTAATACTACTAGACTTCAGCCACAAATTTTAGAATCTTCAAATGACTAAGATTACTTACATCGTATCCCGACATGGTGAGTTGTCAGAAATATTCTCGAAAGAACTGGTGTTGGTCAATTACACGATAAATCAATGGCTCTGCCTAGCAATCTCTATGTAAAAGAGATTACAGAAGCGTATGTAACACTTACTTGGCTGATTTTTGACCCTGCAAAATATAATATGACATAGTTATTAGAAAGATGATTTTGCACTTTGCGCCAACGGAATTATGCGGTGCACCGAAAATACACATACACATCAAGTCGCAAACATACTCCTGTGCAAAAAAAATCCCCAGATGTCGTGCCTTTAAATTATTGGTAAAGAATATTTCCATTTGAATAATGGTATAAATCTACAAAACGCATACATTCGTTATTTTTGGCACTACTTTCTGTTAAGCTATTGCGTGAGGGTCGAGGTCAGAGATACTCTTTAAACAAAATCATTGAGCCTAATGAACAAATGATATGATTTGTTTTATTTTATATAACAACATAAATTTATTTTTGTCCAACAAATAATTCAAATGAATTGGTTCAAGAATTTAATGTCCAAAACTATTACAATTACATATAGAGTATTAATTATACAAATTAACTGCACTGTTAAAATATCCATAATTTTTTTGACTCCAAAAATTGAAAAATTCCGCATTTTGATCGAAATATTCCTTATTTCTCCTTAAAAATACGGAATTATTCCGTAAAGCATAAATAGTTTATGCTAATTAGTGTTATTAAAATAAATTCTAAGTGCTCTCAGTGCAGAAAACGGACGAAAAAGGAGGCGTCTGACAGCAAAATCTCCAGACATTTTTTTAGTTCGTAAAATAAACAGAACCTTAAGATGGCGGCCACTGTGGCTGCCAAATCCTTAGAAATTTACACAAAATTTGATATAACTGCGAAATGTATGTATACCCTGGTGCCACAGCACCCAATGTCCCTCTGGGTTCAGTGCTTCCGCCGTTGACCCCGACCTCAGTAGGTGTACACGTTTAGTACGCAACTTGGACAGTGGCGTAAATTTCTTTCCATTGGGGGTATGTGGTTGATGAAAATTTATAAATGAAACGAGGTTTGCTGAAAAGATCCATTACTAGCACGCGCGCTAAAATTTTGCCATTAGAAGCTAAAATCCTTAAATTTAATTATTGTAATTAGAAGAAAATGCACGTGAATTTACCAATTTTTAAACTATTATGGTAAAATATGAGGTTATTTTTGGTCAAAAACACATGAACAGGCATCAAAATTGGGGCCCTCATCAAAAATATTGGGGGATAATATCCCCCATCCCCTCGGGATTATATGAACTTGGAGGTAGGAGCCCCTTCAGGAAGTTAGTGCCCTCCGTGACACTGACGACAGACGCGTCAAAGTCGGCATGGGGACCCCATCTAAGGTCCTACAAAGTGTCGGTCAATGTTCTCGACACCATATCAATGTATTCCAGCTGTGTGGGATATCTTTCTGGAGCTGCAGCACAAGGTCACTCTGACTAGAGAAAAAAATCTGGTCCGATGCGTTAACATTATGGTCAACAAGGGCTGTGGGTATCCATGCAATGGTGGCGGATTGCAATGAGTCCTCGTCCTGGTTCTGTTGGTGGCCCCCATGTTGCTGGATCAGCTCTAGGCGTAATATAACGTGCTCAATCCAATTACAGGAGAGCGTAATGAAAAATTCAAAGTATAGACCTCTGGAAAGGCAACCGATTGAAAGTAGAGAGGAGACTGCCGATCAGGAACCTGGATGTAAACAACGTTTGGGGTGGCAGGTGTAAAACTAGACCCTCTCAGGGTCTGTGGTATAAACGACTGGTAATGAAGACTGCAATCTCTCTGAGTCAACCGAGTGGTATTTTGAATTTTGTTAATCAGTGGACAAGTTGGTTCGTATGAGGGCGTATGGGCAGCCATTGGGGTCAAAAAAAAATGTGGCAGCGCAGTATTAAAAGGACCGATGCCCAAGGGTGCAGGGAGGGCCCAGTTGATGTATTTTTTTTGTTTTTTTTGTTTGGATTTTATTTTGTTTTATTGTTTTGTATAGACATTGGATGCATCATGTTGGTGAGTGCAATTCCAAATAAAATAAATAAATTAAGTTTGATTTATGTAATTGAACCCCAATCCCCTACCTGTGCCCGGAATCGAGGAGGAGAGCCGAGATGTGGGACAGTCTAGTGTAAAATATGCCCGTAACATTCGTTGTACTGATGTTCTCAACCCGCCAGCCACAGGTAAAAAACTTTTTCCATTCGTCAACATGCTTAGTGGTTATCTATATACAATCGATGCTATTATTTAGTGAATCAGTAAGTGTTGGATCAGTATGTTGGTTTAAAACGGAATATGATTCGTTGAAAGATGAATAATCACAGAGTTTGCATAATTCTTCATTATCATCGTGACAAACCTGTTGCCGTGCATTTTCGTTCTCAAAACAACTTTGATTTTATCGTAATTGGTTGAACTATTGGTGAATATAAGTCTAAGAGGTGCTATGAGGTCGTCGAGTGCCAAATTGTGAAACCCGATTTCAATATGTAATAAATCGCAATCTCATAAGTGCGCAGTTCACACTCCTTAGAAAAACGTTTTACACAAATTTGCACTACGCCGGTGGTGTACACCGCGAACATTTTGGATTCAGTCAGGGGAGGATTGGCCATAGAAATCCCAATTTCAGACGTCGCCAGTGGGTTAACCACGTCAAGTCAAAATCTTGACGAAAAATTATGATGTTTTTAGATGTTGTCAAGGAATCTTTTCTTATTCCCAAAACTCGTTGGAGTTGAAGAATCAACTCCACTGGAAGGGTATTTCTGATTTGGTTTGTATTAATAACGAACGAGGAAGAGGTGTATGTAGGTCATGTGAACACCCATGACCGACCCACACCAAAGCACCCAAAATGGTTTGTGGTTTGCATCCGTTGCTTTAATTCTTTTGACAATATTTGGTGAATGCTATAATGAAGGAGGCTTGGCCGCCAACGCCGGATTCAGTCGCTGCCCAAACTGAGCGCCACCATTGGTATTAATATAACGACGCGACAGTGAATTTGTGACCCACTGTTTTCAGATTTTCCATTTTCATTTTGCCGCTGTGCGTTTTTTTTTTCTTTGTCTTCTTAAGCCAATGATAAAGAATTCATATAGAATTCGAAAGTTTTGGCGATTCAGGGAGCTATTCTTATATAAGAAATTCAAATTTTCCTTAGATGTATCGCTTTTGGATCCGACTTTCTACCAAACATATTCTGTGTTTGCCGTGTTTCTTATGGACACTACACACACACCACACACTTGCTCCATCCAAATCAAGATTTTGGTATTCGAAGAAAGTTGTTTTCTTCTCATTACCCCATTGCAATTGAAGGCTCAGAATTATGACGTTTTTGACTGTCATGTGACTCATGTCCCGAGGACTTAAAATGTATCATTTGTTCATCTTTAAATTCAAGGTCATACTGGGGTATAATTTCAAAATAACCCTACGTCTTAAAATGATGTAAAATTCTTCCGAAATTCTCCATATTATTATATATTAACAAACATGTGTTTCTTACTTACATTTACAGTGCCAAACATGACAGGGGTGTACATGGGGATTGGAGAATCCATGATCATTATCCCTTTAGGAGTACTCTGCAGTGTCGTGGGTAAGATGATAATCATTTTCTGTTTGGTATAAACCCTGAACATTTATCAGCTTGTAGGAGGAACGTATAAGGATTAGATTATACCTTATTTTAATCCTAACGATGTATGTGTATGGGGCGTTTCTGTGTATGGCCGTGTGTGGTAAAAATGTTAATCCTCTACCACATCTAGAGCGGGCATAAAACGTCGAGTTTGACACAACCGCGTCGAGTATGACACGACCGCATCGAGTTTGACACAACCGCAGCGAGTTTGCAAAACGAACATGAGGCGAGTTTGCAACACGAGCACGAGGCGAGTTTGCAATACGAACACGAGGCAAGTTTGTAATACGCACACGAGCCAAGTTGTATCACGAGCCGGGCTTTATTTTTATTTTATTTATTTTATGTTTGTTATTATTTTTTGATTTATTTTTATTTATTTGTCATTCATTTATTTATTTACTATTTATTTAATTAGTTATTTGTAATTTATTTATTCATTTATTTTTATTGTTTATCCATTTATTTATTAATTCATGTTTTTGTATGTATTTATTTAAATATAAATATAATTAAAATTAAAATAAATACCAAAATAAATACAAGATAATAATATTAATAAAATCAAAATCAAAATAATAAAATAATTAATAAAAATAAATAGAAATAATAAAATAAATAAAATAAAGAAATTAATACGATAAATAAAAGAATACAATTCAATGAATACGAATAAATATATAAAAATCATAAGAATAAAATAAATAATTAAGATAACAAAATGAAATCAAATAAAAATACATAACTCGGCTCGTGATACAACTCGGCTCGTGTGTATTAACTTTACAAACCTCCCTCCTTGTCTTGTTGCAAACTCGCCGTGATTTTTACAAACTCGCCACGGGTGTGTCAACTCGCACGAGTGTGTCAACACGACGGCGGTTGTGTCAAACACGACAGGTTGTGTCAAATTCGACGTGGCGGTGTCAAACGCGACGCGTCCGTGTCAAATTCGACGCGTTTGTGTCAAACTCGACTTTTTAATATTTCGCCCTAACTCATTGAGCTCATATTCTTTACCGATTGCTCAAATAATTCATCTTGGTTCATAAGAACCCCTGCACTGGAACCGAGAAGTCATACGGATTGACCTCTGACCTCATGTGACATTGATCCCATTCACAACCGCATGGTAGACGACACATACGCTCCGGGAACGTTGTATCTTTTTAAGACAAAGATCAATTTTTCATCTTTTTTTAATGTAGTGATCCGAAATCGATATTAACAGGTTTTAGAAATAATAGTTCTACAGTAGTTCGCTGTAAGAATAAAATCGTGGTTTGCAACCTCATAGGATGTTTTCACAAATGTACGAAGCAAGGACTTTTTATAGTTTTCAGATTGTGTTAGAATGATTGTTTGAGGCATTTCTGGAGGAAATCCTTTACAAAAAGAAAAAATAAACTGGAAAAACTGCTTTTCCCAATTTTGGTTTTGGGAATACCTACTGGAAACAAACTGGATTGCCCTTAATGAACGGACAGTCATAGGTATGAATCCTCGATAATCTGTCGGTTACCGCTCTAGTGTTGAAAACCCCTTAAAATTTGTATTTTATGGGCACACAAATATGTGAGAAGGGGATATCTATGAAGAGTAATCAATCATATTACCCAGATAAGCACTGTAATTGCCTCTAACCTATGTTAATGTTGTGCTTTGATTTTGGATTTCGTTTGTTAATCGCCTCATCCACCTTGCATCATAGTTGCACAAAATGTCCTTTAGGTTTTTACTAAATTTAAATTCTGTTTTGTAAAAAATTAACTAAAGTTTTCCTTAAGTTTATTTCAGTTTAAAGAGAATATCAAGACATCATCCGTATATTTTTTGGTGCAATGCTATCCCTGTACAAGAAGTATTCATTCCCCGGATTTGGGCTACTTCTAGCCCAGATCCTTCAGCGTTCCATTGTTTTTAGCGCAGGGAAGTTGACCATTCTCAAATCTAGCGAGACATAGCAAGTCTGACTGGCGCCTGCCCTCGATTTCTAGCCAAGTGGTCTCGCCTCGAGCCGGTTTTTCAAACGAAACTGCAACCCGATTTCAGCTCGTGTGCCCACACTTGTTTGCCGTTGGGAGGTCAGTAATTGCCTATCTTTATCCCTACAGTCCTGGTGTGTGAGAACCAACATAGCCTACACGGATCCAGGAAAGTGTTAACTTAACCACCATGTGTTGCAATAATAAATTTTTGTTGGGTTCTGCTGCTTTTTTAAGTGGATTCACATAGGGAAAATGTCAATTAACTTGTGTTGTTATGTACACTAACGTGTAATTAATTAAATTGTTTCAAATTCTGACAACTAAGCCACCTCCATTTATTTGGTACTACATTACATTCAAATACACCTGCATAACGCAAGGAAAAAGTATTGATGGCCTTTCTTGTAAAAATCCCACGCTGACCTGCATTGATCATTACTGCTTCTTCTTATCGTGCCAAACACTTTAGTTCTCAAATATGATCTAGCCAGATATGGTGCAATTCCGGGCTGCTTTCATTGATTCCGCAGGGTCTTTGTTTGTGCCTTTGTGTTCCAAAGTGGGCAGACCAAGAGATTTTCCACAACCAACAGGAGTGTATTGATCTGCTTCCAGGTATCCCACTTCTGCAATGAAACCTTAGATCGGTCGAATTCTGTTCTCTATTTGTGGGACAATCGCCATTCAGAGCCCATGAAGGAGCAATTCCAGGGTGGAATATGCTCACAGGCTCAATACCAATACCTGTTAGTGGGAGAGAGGGGTAAGTTGAGCCACATCATGGTAAGATAAGCCACTCCTTCTAAAAGAAGACAAGGAACTGCTAAGAATCATGACATTAGCCCTCCCTTCTAAAATATAAATATAATTACGGCCGCTGAAACGTCTGAAATAAAGACTTGAAATACATTAGCCCTCGTTCACTGGTATTCACATTAAACACAGTCCTCTGTAGTTCTCTTCTCCCGCCTAGAAATCAGAGGTCCCGTGCGAGAACCGTGTATTTTCGTCTTTATTTAGTTCTGTGCTCGCCATTTTCTCGACTTCTTGTATTAATATTTACCAAGTTACTATCTCGGGTTGTAAATCATTTAATTTGATCCTCGCGTTTCATTGACTCATCCTGAGTTTCGCTTCGTCATAGATTCTGCCTATAAATCATGCATATAGGCCCTACCCTTCTAAGATTTGTACATCCAAAGTTCCAGTACATAAAACGACCCGATTTTAAAAATTTATTTGTAATTGACTGCGATTACGTTTTCATAGAGAATACCTAACTTATCCACAATAACTTGTCATTGTGTGGTCATTTACAACCTGAATCAGTTGTCTTAGAGGATTTCACTAAAATAAAGTTAAATAAATCCCTCAACGATTATCACTAGAGAAATAATCTTGTTACAAAAACGCGGGCGATTGCATCTGGATTTTCTGAAGTATGATGTAGGCCTACTGTTAGAAAAAAAAAAAAAAAAAAATGTTGTTAATTTTAATTCTATCCAACCAGTTTATGCCATTTAATTTAAAGTAGACCTACCCGAAAAAAATCAACCGGCACCTGGTTATTTCTGCCACTCTTATCGACAACATATTATTCACAAATGATGCGTGCATGTAATCAAAATCTGGCTTTTCGTTATGTCTTTTCCGATCACTTCCCATCTTTTTCAATTACAAATAAAACTCCAAATCGTATGAACCCCCAAAAAGCCGCGCAACGAAAACGTCAACGTCAATTAAACCAGATAAATTAAAGGATTAAAACGCAATCTCACTTGTAGATTGGACCCTATTTTACCTACAGTTCAGAATCCAGAATGCGGGGCCATAAATAAATTTACTGATAAACTTACAGATAAGTACCATTCACTGCCCTATTAAAACATTAAAATATCCAAACATAACACCCAAAAAACCCTTGATACGTGGTTTAATAAGTCTCTTAACACTAAAGATTAACTTTACCAAAGAAGTACCTATCCAAACCCCACCTTAAACAACACAAATAATACACTAAATAGCGAAAGTAACGTCAAATATGTTACTACTGGACTATCCGTCTAGCTAAAAAACCATATCACTGCTAAACTAGAACTCAACAAAACAATATTAAAAAATGTTTGCAAACCTTCATAAATCTCTTAGGTAGAACTAATCGCTCCAAATTACGACTTTTTTCACAAAGTACTATGGTGCAAAATAAACTTGAAACAGCCGATATCGCATCCAATTCAAATGATGTTTTTACAAAATATTGGGATCTAATCTGCAGTAAAAATTTCTGACCTGATCCCAATTTCACCTCACCATAACCAATAGCCAAGATCCAGTGCCTTTTCTTTCTTTCTTCTCCAACTTCTAAGGAAGAAATTATTAACTTACCATGGAACTGAAACAGAGTTTTCATCAGCAATGGGTAATGATGGTATCAGTACCGATCTTCTCAATCCATTATCCCGAGGTTAGTATGTTCGCACTCATATATTTAATTTATATCATGTCTAAAACAGGCAACCGTTCCATCTAACCTGTAAATCGCCAAGTAATACTATTTCTAAAGCCGAGGATGCCCATACTTCTCTATTATAGGTCCTATCTCCATTCTCCCATCATTTCAAAATCCTTGAAAAAACATCTACAATAGAATTTTTCAACTTTTGTTTCTTCTCCAACCATATCCTGAGATCCAAACCAGTTCGGCTTCCGTCCCAAAGGTCCAACTTACATGGCAATCATGAATTTTAGTGTAAAGTCCCAGAAGAACTGGACAATAAACATCATGTAGCTGGTATTGTTTTAGACCGGAGTAAGCCTTTGATACCCATAAATCATAATATTCCCTAAAGAAACTCTAACGAATGTGGTATCCGCGGCTTAGCTAACACATGGAATTCAAATTATTAGCGACATGAAACAATCTTTGTTTATAGCGAGGAATCGTCGTCGTTGTCTTATAACCTGCGGTGTCCCGCAGGATCCATTCTAGGTCCACTACTCTTCCCTATTATAATATTAATATCTCCCCCTTATGCTCCACCAACGTCTCAATTCCTTATTTTTGCGATGATACTAACATACCCCTCTGTCCCCATTAAAATGCTTAGGTCTTTAATCTACAATTAACTCTGATTGCAAAAAATATCTAATTGGTTTAAATTAAATAAACTCCTCTTTAAATATTAAAAAAACAAATAATGACCATATTTTCATAGAAACAAATACAGTAAAAAATCTACAAAAAATCAAAATCAAATTGATAATAAAGAATTAAACCTCGTCCACACTACTAGTTTTTCGGCATATTTTAATTGATGATGAATTTAGGTGGAACTCCAATACTAACCCATGTCTTAAATAATCTCTAAATACAATGGTATCATTCGTAAAAACCGCCCTTATATCCCACAAAACTCACTCCGTCCCTTTATAATACATTTGTGTTTCTTAGCTCATGCTATTTGCCATAATATGGGCAAGACAAAAACAACACTCATCTTGATATACGCCTTGTCTTATCAAAAACGTGTTATTAGATCCTGTACAACTCCCGATGTTTAGCTCAATCCACCCTCTTTTTATTATCCCTTTGACACGCTTAAAAGCACGATATTTACAAATATCATCTTTATTTTAAATATAGTCACGGTTTGTTACCTCAATGCTGTTTTATGACAATTAACTTCATTGTGAAAGACATACATTCCCATGATACTCGACATTCTAATTATCTCTATGTAAAGCCTACAAATACGCTACTTGCCCTACCCTATTCAATCACAAGGTCCTTACTCTGAACACACTAAACCCTTCCCGTAAATATGTTCTTCGTTCTTCTATATTCAAGTTTCAAACGGCACTGAAAGCCATGTTATTAAACTTATCATTAATATTTCCCTTCTACTTTCCAGTTACATCAGCAGGGCTTTTACAAATCACTTTTTCTCAACCGATTTGTCCATTTATTTTCTCCACTATTGCATTTTGTCTTTTGTCTATCGTTGTCTATGAATTATGTCGTAGGCTGTTAAAAGCAATATTGGGCACAGTTTTGAAGAGCGCCCCCAATTTTCCAAAATTTGATTTTTTGCACAGTTACGTTGTAATTGTCCTAGGAAACTATACCTGCGAAGAGAATGCTAAAAATGCGTATTTATCACACTAAGGATTTTGTAATTAGAATTGGATCCCAGATTGGACACGGCAGAGCTGGAAGTGCTACTTTTATGTCCGTCCATGGATGAAATAGTGCCACCATCGATAAAATAACGCGTCTAACTTTTACGTGCCCTGACTATTAAAACACCTAATGGATGAGCGTAGACACGTCCATGGCGCTACTTCCCGCTATTTCACATTGGAAGGCGTTTCCAGCAGCCTTGAATTATTCATCGGGGATCCCGATAATAATTATTCTATTGTAAAATTCCTTCGTTTGTGACACAATACACATTTTCGAGCTTAACCATTACAGGTATAAGTTTTACTAGCCAGTTACCAAGGCAACCGTGTAAAAAAAATCTCCAAATTTGTGAAAATTGGGTTTCGCCTTAAAAAAATATGCTAATATTGCTTAATTATCCTGTTTGTGTGTCTTTATTTTTTTGTAGGGGTAATTTTGGTTATGATAGTGATGGGTTTCAGGGAGGGGGTTTCATGTTTTGGGTTTGGCTATGTACATAACTTTGTATTAGTTCTGATTTGGTGTTTCTCGCTTGAAACCTTTTTTTTTGGTTTACCACAACTAAGCACGCGCTGCGTTGTGGTATCCACATCTCTTCACTCCTATTTTTTTTTTTTTTTTTATAATAAGATGTCGTACGTTCTTATATGTATACTTTTGATTTGGAGATGGAAATAATTGATTGATTGAAAATATAAAATATATTACGGGCCGCTTTAAACTCTGAAATAAAGACTTAATACATAGCGCTCGTTCACTGGTAACCCCAGTCGTCTGTGGCCCAGTGGTATTTCTCACGCCTAGAAAGCGAGAGGTCCAGGTTCGAGACCGCTATTTTTCGCTTTATTTAGTCATGCTCGCCAGTTTCTCCGAGCTTCTATATAATATTTACCAAGTTACTTTCTCGGGTTGTACATTTCTTGATCCTCGCGTGCATTGAATTGTAGTTCGCTTGCATGATTCTGCTAGAATCATGCAGTATAAGGCCCTCCCATTCTAAAATACAGAATGAAACAAAATGTAAAACGTGGCTCATTTTCCGCCCTTCTCCCCTACTTGGTTTGATAGCAAGTCCCTGTCTTCCACAAGACGACTCTCTTCACCTCTGCTTAAGGACTGTTTCAAGGGTTGGACTTTGCTTAGGAAACTTTCTCTCTGGATTTAAGGATCATCAATTGCTAACTCTCCTCATCCTCGGAATAATTTTAATGAATTTTTGTGAAATTTTATTATTGCTCCTTATAACCCAGAGCTGTTCCATCCACGCAAATGGTATGGGCGACAAATCAGGTTAGGATCGACCACAGAGTTAGAGATGCATGAAACAATTCAGAGTTGGCAATTGTAGAAGGAAATAGTGAGTAGCTGGTTTATGGTGTAATCCGGCGTCTGTTGTCCTGGTTATGGCCTGGCTCTCTCCTGCTGAGAAATGGAATCCGCTTTACCTTACAGCCACAATTAGTCTTTTGTTTCCATATGCCCATCGCATTTTGTCTTTAAAAAAATTGCGAGCGGCTTTAAGTCATATCAACACTTATATTAATTTTCTTGTGAAAAACAGACACTCAAGCAATTTTAAGTGATGCATTTACTGAACTTTTAACATTGTAAACAAAGCAATTCAACTCCTCATTCTTGACAAATACGGCGTGTTACGCTAGCCACGTACAGAGGTCCTTAATTAACAAACCAATTTCAATACAACAGTGAAAACATAGACTTTGATGAAAATATATGGATGCGATTTTTGCTACAACATTTTAAAAGAGACATGAGGAGATTTCAGAAAGAATGCGCCCCCATTTTTTTTTCGAACCCGGGTTTTTGCATTTTGGAATGCTTTCCATGTATTAGACCACACCTGAATAATAAGCAGCCGAATTCGCCGTCTTCATGTAATAGATGATGATTTATTAACTTTCTGGTCGTGCACGACAGAAACTCACAGCAACAGTGTCTATGGAAAATTACGATAGTCAAGCAAGTTCAAAACAAGTTTTGCGGGTTTTTCTTTCGGTGCTTGTTTGTCCAATAAACATTCGAAAAAACGTTTCGGTAGTGTGTTTCTAACACCCGATCATATGCCTTTGAGAAAATTCGTATCCTCCAAAAAATCTCCTCGCTGTCACTTAAAGAAATCGCTAATAGCGGCTTTAAAAGCCGGTATTGGGATTTAATCACAACGGAGCAAACGCGATACTGGCTTTTGAATCTAGAGTGTTTTAGGTTCCTCTCTTCTATGACCATGGTCATTCCTACCCTTTTCAGGTATGATAATTGTTTTTGGCCGAGATGGAATATTGATTTCTTATGAAATTGAACGCCAGAGAAACGAAATTGCTGATAGGTATGAGGTGAGCATAATACTTTCCAAGTTCCTAATAAACAAATCAATAGTGCTTAGCGTTTTCGTCGTCGGCGTTGCACACGAAGGCTCTTAATCCAAAATCGATTTCAATTTCTGCGCAGTCTACTACTTAATATTTTGTTTGTATTTAAATTCCACACAGTGAGATTTCATCATACCCCTAGATACTTAAAATATGATTGGGGGGAATAATAAATTGTACAATGATAGGTTATTTAATGATTTAAATGATATTAAAATACGAGGTAATTTCCCGAACATAATGTGAAAAATTAATGTATAACTTCGCCCGTAACGGTGCAGTTCGTGATTTCCGCACCTCCTTTTTTTTCCTTGATCCCTAAATATCCTTAGAAAGCTTATTCTCAAATTTGAGCTGATCCCGATCTTGCGGTTTTTGTGTTTGAGCAATTGCTTGTTTCCTCCCACGATTCCATAGGCTACTGTGCTATAATTTGTGGTCCGTGCGACTTTTCTTAAGATGCGACCGAATTTGCAAGTAGATGGGGCACTTTCAGGTTACTAAGAGGCTAACGGTCAAATATACAAAAATCTCAACATTTTTGTAGGTAAGTCCGGGTTTATTAACTGTGGATTACGAAGATGCCCTTTAACAATATGAATTGCCCTCCTATTATACAACGCTACTTGTTTTTATACTTTTAGGAAACTCTATGAAATCTAGTGAGAAGATAGGCGATCATATCATATATGGCCTTTGTTTCCGATCTCCTACCTGTCTGAAAAGAGAAGACTCGAATAATTGTTTACGGAGCATCAACCTGAGGAAAAAAACGTCTTTAAATCCAATTATAATAGTTTGCAGTGTCAAAGGTTACTTGGGTTCAAAATCAACATAGTTGCTTTGTTTTCATCTCAATACTTTAATTGACACACCTGGTGGAAGTAAGGACTTAAAGCAATAATCTACAGACGGCATAGCATATTGAATGTACAGGGTATTTAGCATTAACTTTTTTAACCTGTGGCCATTAAAACTTTGAGAGAAGGGTCAAAATGGGTACTATGCAATTTTATTATACCAAACTATATAGTCCAGTTGTCCAGTAGAAGAATGCACCGGGTGCCACCTTGGCACCCTGGGCAATGTGAATTACCGAGGTAATAGGTCACGTAAAGGGATTTATGCTTCAAAAGATTTATGAAATGTCACATTATTTTCCTCCCAGTCTAAAGGAGTAAAAACGTGATGTGATGGCAACCAATGGATGACAATCATTTTGTACCTGAGTCAAAATTTTACTGCCTTCAATTCCAAATAAGAAGGGCTCAGTTTATGAACTTCTTTCAATCCGTAGGGGGCATTTTTGAAAATTAGAACCCTGCCCAAAAAGATTTTTTGTCCGTTAAACCTATTTTGATCATACCTGTCGTTTATTTAGCCATTAACTTTTAGACTCCTTTTTGGACTCATGAAGATTTTGTTGATATTTTCATGATTTTATAGATTGCATTGGTTGAAATTTAATCCCTATGTGACCTATGACCTCCATAACTAAATTGCCCAAGAGAGTTCTTTAGAAACTGGTCTATAGACTTCCCATTAATACATTGCATTAGTACTCAACTTCACCCGGCAAGATTGTCTTCAATTAGCCGCGTCTCTCGACTGCCACTACAACCACATCATGGACTATCTTTTTACAAAATCTCAATCTAAAGTACTCCTTGTCCTGTGATTAACCTCATTGAAAAGATGCCCAGAAATTTACTACAACAGATAAAATAATTGAGGTGTCACAACTCAGTCTACGTACCTTAACGACTTTCTATACGTCTTCACAAATAGTCGGTGATAGGTATAGAATAAAGATGGCATAAGAACAAATTTCAAATTCACGCATATTCATTACGAATCTTAACACAAATAATTTAGGGGTGGGCAAGTGACGCATCTTTTTTCAAAACGAGTGGATTCTTAGGCCATTTTGGTTGCTGAAAACAAATCTCGGGAAGCTTTTTCGCCTAAGATGAATTTTAGGTTGGTAAAATTGACTTTAAGTTTTGTCACATGAAGTCAATGGGATTTGGGTGGGTTAAATTATTCACTTGCCAAAATCTTACACAAACAAAACCCATGCATTTTATATTACTAGCACCGAAGCATAGGTATATGGCTTCCCTAAATATAAAACCCTGTTTCCAAAGTAATCAAGTGCACGATTGCCTAAAATAAATAAAATGTTCTTCACCTTGCAGTGGGAGTAGAGTCACTCTACACTGCAATCTTTTCACCTATGGTCTGAATTATCATACCCACTCTTACTTAAAAGAAGTTGCCTTCTACTGTCTTTTGTCTGTTAATAATAGTCATCACATTTGGAATGAAACGACACTGGCATGGCACTGCATGTTATGTAACTGGTTGTACCGGCTTGACCTTACAACATACAATGCCCTTCATAGCAACCATCGTACAGTCTCTGCAATAGTCCTTTTGTGTGTTGGTATAAAACACTCCAGTACAATTGGCAGGTAGTGACATTTTAATAAAGGCTTGACTTACACAACATACACTGCTTTCAACATCAGTAAACCATACATCTGGGTCATGTTTTGCTGCTGTTATAGCCCAGGGCTAGGCATACCATTTTTAACACCTCTCAAGTACAACAGGGTGAGTGATTAATATTAGACAGACTGAACAGGACCCCTGAAACGTATTTTTTTTTTTTTTTTTTTTTCTTAAGTGCCCCAAACTGTGCCCAGGAGATGGGCCAAGACAAGTTTGGTACAGGGTCAAATTTAATTGATCCAATCATGTTGAAAAGTATACCATGTCATTTGTCTAATCACAAGGATTCAGGAAATTATAGTTTGTACTAATCCACAATGTAAGTTTCAAGCGTTTAAGAAAAACAGCAAAAATCAATAAGAAGGGTCCATTTCAGTTGTACAGGGTCAAATGTTTTAAGTTGCTCTCTGATTTGGAATAAAAAATGGTGCCAATTATTGGTGGAGCTCAATAGGATCAAAATATGAATAGTTTTGAGTGTCTCAACTGCTTGCTAATAAGTCGGGGGAAACGAGGTCACGCCCCATTGAATGCAAGTGGACTTGACCTCTTTCTGGGGGCCCCCTACATCGGCAAACTAAGCATTTTATACAGTCAAAACTTCCTTATTTTAATCCATACCTCCAGCATAACTTGCACCATTTTTTATCCAAATCGGGTTCAACTTTAAAATTGACCCTGTACAACTTAAATGACCCTTTTTATTGATTTTTGCTGTTGTTTTAGCCTTAACTCTTAAATTTTACGTTGTAGATAGTATACACTATACCTTCCTGAATCCTTGTGGTTCGAAAATAACATGCTATATTTTCACCATGATGGATTCAATTTAAAAATTTGACCCCTTGTACAAACCTTGTTTTGGACCCCTTCTCCTTAAGGCCACCATTTTGCCCAACTTAAGGAATCACGCTTCAGGGTCCCTTCAGTCTGTCAAACATATAATATCAAAACCCTTTTGTACTTGAGATGTGTTACAAATGTATGTTAGCTCCCGGGTTATTATTCTGTGTATGCCTTGCCTTAATTGAAATGACCTTTTGTAAAAAGTTTCTGCCATTGAGAATGAACATTTGTTTAATTTTCTTGAAAAAGTGTTAGCCTTGTATTTATGCACTTTTGAGGAATTCTAGCAAAATCAATCGACTAAGATGTCGTTTTTTTTTTGTTTTTCTAAACCTGGAACATATCCTATTATATTTCAGTACAAAAATTAAAAGTCATTTTACGACCTAAAAAGTATCTTTAGGCCAAAAAGCTTCCTGATTTGTTTTTAGTTTAGAAACCAAAATGGCCTAAGAATCAAATAGTTTTGAAAGAAATTAGAAAAAAATATCCATTATTCCAACCTCTAATAATAAACATTGTTAAAACTACTATGAAACATTATCCAGTGTTTCCAACCTTGGGTTGGCGACCTTTCTAGGGTAGCGGGCTCTTGTGAGCACGTGTGGCCTTTGTTATGATATAAATATGGGTTGGATTATTGTGTTGTGTTGTTCATCGTCGTCAAGAAGTATAGAGGATGCGACATCAAAGTTTACAAACACAAGTATCACCTGGTCTACTGATATGTTACAGGTGCGAAGAATATGCCCATATAGTCCAGCATTCAATGCATTATCACGCCTGATTGAGCGCAAAATTTTAAAAGCAAAGCCCTGCAGGTGCCTCACGCATACTGCCGGGAAGTGCTTTGTTCGTTGCCCAGGCTTTGACATCACAAGTCACCTCATCTATAGGACATCACTTTCAATTTTTTAATTGGTTTTGCAAAAATTTACCTATTTTTCGCCTGCAGAGGGAAACAATTCTAAATATAACCCTACAATAAACAATAGCCTTTCATGCATAACCGGAGTATTAGATGAAGGTAAGCTTACTTTTATTACATTTACGTAACAGATGAGTCGCATGCCCTCCAAGAAGCATTCCAGAGAGTACAAAAAATCACATGTCGGGTTCTCACTACAGGGCGTTGTATATTCAGGTGCTAGTATTGTATCCATGATTGTTTGCAGCCTACATTCCATAATGGTTGCTAAGACTGAGGTGGGACTACGCCTATCAAATTCCGCCACAACCGACACCAGGTTACAGAGACCAGATGTAGCTTACAATCAGTATTCCGTTGGTTTATTGCATGCCCTCCATATCGGCTTAATCAAGGGAGGATGGAAAGGGCTAAAAACCTTTGTGGACGTCTTACATGAGCATGGATCGAACGTAGTAAGAATATGATTAGGGAGACGCTCAATATAGTCCTGTAACATCAAGAGGACGTTAGATTTCATCAACACAACAATATTGTAATAGCATTCTGTTCTCTGATCCAACATGCCGTAAATGACAGGATGCAAGAGGATTGTAGCATAACAATCCAAACTGATGCAGTATAAAACTGATCGGCCAGTCTTGCCCTCTGTCCAATGTCAAAAACATTAAACAATGATGTAAGGAATCCATGCTACGATGAATATACAAGAACAAAAATAAGATAACACTAGCTTTCTTTTCGATTCGGAATGTTTTTGCTTCGGCTGCAGTTATTTGGAATGCTAGGAAAATCCTCCGAGATGGCCTACTTTCGGTTGATTTGCTGCTTTGAGAGGAATATACTTTTCTCTGCGCCTCCTGTGCGAAAGTCGTACTTACGGCTTTTTGCAGCGTACCTTACGTGTGCCGACGCGCAACTTCTGAAAAGCGACAATAGCAGAATAATCATTCCATAAATGGTAAAAATAAAGCACGAAGAAGCAAACTAAAGCAAAGGACTGCTTTCTTCCCACTTAATGACACACAGAGATTGTGAATGTGGGAAGTTTTTCATTTTTTTTTTTTTAAGCTCCCACCTAATAGCGGACATAGGGAAATAATGAGGCTGACCCAGATCCAGACAAGAAAAAGGCAGACAGTCCTTCTTGTTATCCATTCATGATAGTGCAAAGGTTTAACGATGGCTATGAATCGATCAAAGGCATTGGCACATTGCAGCCAATGGTTAATATAATCTGACCATTGGAAATGAGGTTTACAAATCCACCTACTTACAGAACTTGTCGTCAATATCCATACTACGTGATGCAAGAGATTCAGTCAATGGCATCAGTGTCACACCCACAAGGAATCGACTACAGCTATATGCCTATAAACACGGACGTTAATGATTGAATCGTCGCGATATGTCACAATTGAAGCGCAGACCAGAGCGTTCCAATATGGCTAATAACTAAAATGTTGCAGACCACTGATTGAAAACAATCCAACCAAATTTGCGTTCGTCAACGTGGGGATCTTCTGTGGAGGACGGCATTTAATAGAATGTTATTACCAGTTATTGAAAGCCCAATACGCAAACGTACGATATTCGAAAGTATAGCACTTGAAGACATCTCCTTCCATGTATTTAACTATGATAACAAACAGCGTTGTTTCATTTTAAATCAAACGCCCCGGAAACGCCAGCGTAGCGACGAAATTTTTTTATAATGTCCGTCGTGAAGTGAACTGAAGTGTTTAATTTGCATAGTAAAACGGGGCTTAAACTCCATCACAACGTACAAATTAACGAGCAAACAACTAATGGTAAAGCTTTTCGACTTCACCGGATCTAGTCAGATTAGACGACGCCGAATGTTCCTTCATCAAACTTGTCCGTAGATAGGGCTCTATGGAAATGGCTAGCCCGCAGAATGCGCATAAAGGTAAACAAGAGACACTGATATTCAAATTGTTTAACTTTAATATTAAAGAAATTTCACTTTCAGTTTGAAAATGATTGATTTAAAGAAATTAATTTGGTTGTTCTGACAGAAAGTAGTTAATTTGATGAGGTTCTCGTATTAAGATTTTTAAGGTTCTAGAAATAACGAGATAAACCTCTTAGAGAGGATAGGAAATAAAAAATACTTGACTATGCCCACTTGCTTTCCAATATAATATAAGATCTGAAAGCCACGTGGTGGTTTCTTAAATATTTACTCTGTGTATTGTATCATATGTACATGCGAGAAAGAACGAAAAACTACAACCCTTGTTGTTACGTTAACACGTACATCGCCTCTTAAGTAATTGACCAAGGTCACTAGCGTACCATAGTGTTATTAGCAAATATGGTATTAAATTTTGTTATACAATGATAGTAATTATCAATAAATTACACAAACCGATACTGAAGTATCTTAGTCACATATGTATAAAGTTCATACTTTGTATATTTTGCATTTGTTATCAATTTTTCATTACACTTATCTCCTTTGCTTGCTTCAAATAGTTAAAACAGAGTACGATAGCAACGCACCTGAACTGAAACTCTATGCAACTGATGGGACGACTTCTTTCTTTAAAAAGAATGTCCAGCATGCATACAGGGCGTGCTTGAAAGGGGTTCATTTCCAATTTTTCAACGTTTAAAATTTCCGAATAGCTGGATACGTACAAAATAGACTAGGGGGCATGTTCCTTATTTATATTGTTGTTTCGTATCCCATCAAAGGGAGAAGGGCAACACCAAATGTAACTTCATAACAATTATTAAAATACATAATCGTCTGTTGCCCAATTACATTTTGCACATTTTCTTTTCTTGAAAATGAATAAAAGCACATTGGAGGCTAAATCTATCCATTACCGGTGTAGGACCATTGTTATACTTGTCTCACGGTTGCACATACTCAGGTGTTAAAACCTCTCCGATTTAGACGAAGTCTTTTTTAATGACGTCAGCGCAAAATACTTATCCTCATTCGCAAATAAATAAATCTTGAGCTTCTATAGTGCGTGTTCAATTAACTTTGTCCATGTTTTTCATCATTTATTCGAAAAGGAAGAAAGACAAACAAACATCATGCCAGAATGTTGCTGGGCAAGCTTTGACCTAACAACTTTGTGCAGAATTAAAATCCGTAACTTATTGCTTAACTTCATTTGTATTCAAGGCAAGAGTTCCATATGTACCCCTCTTTGAATTTATACATGTAACAAATTCTTTTTTATTTTTGGCCTTAGGGTTAGGGTATTTGTTATTGTAGGGCCATAAATAAAAAAATAATTTGTTTCCTGTACAATTTTAAAGGGGGTACATATGGAACTCTTTCCGTATTCAATTTACCGCGCTTTCAGAAGAAAACTTAGGGTCAACGACCTATATCATAATGTAAACTGGTAAGTTATTGTGAAAGAGGACGGTTATTTTGTTGGAAGTGACTATTCGCCAGACTAGTCCGGCCAATTACTGTTGTGAAATCTATTTACCGGACAAACTTATGCGGGCGCTATTTATATAGTATATCTATCATATCACAATAGTATTATCGGTTTATTCCGTAAAGCTTATGTAGGATTAAAATCAATCACCACCCACATCCTCCCTCGCTAGTGTAGTGGATAAGAGCATCGATTTATAATGCAGGTATCACAGGTTCGGATCCAACCATGGCCTTTTTCAAAAATAAATGTATTTCAATATTATTTTAGAGTAAAGAGAAATATTACTAAGTCCAGTAGTTTGTCCGGTAAATAGATTTCACAACAGTAATTCGCCAGACTAGTCCGGCGAATAGCGTTTGCCTATTTTGTTACTCAACCCGAATCGTGGAGGTGATAACACCTGGTTCTACCAATGGCTCCGCATACCGGGCAAATTGTAATATCTTTAGATAATGGTTTGCTGAAGTCTATACATATCCATTGGTCACTGATATTATGAAAGAGAAATTAATGTGACATTTTATTCATTTGTAAGAAAATATGCAAGTTTTATTTGGTGCAACAGACGGTCAAGTTAATAATTTATCAATAATTTTACACCGGGTTTAGTCTTATCCCTTTGAAGGGACTACGGAATTTGTTATGCAGCTTGTTATTTGGTCTACGCCCCATTGTCTAAAACGAGATAATCCCGAGGAACACATCCCATGGACCTAGTAGATAAGAGGACCTACAACGCGAAAGTCTCGGCCTGTGATCCTATCTCTTTGAAGCTAGTTAAAGGGGCGTGTTCCGATCGTCTTTGGGACCCCCCTGATTTACCCGGAAGTAGTATCGATTTTGATATCAGATGAAAGACCGTATTTTTCTCATTTTCGTCCTGAAATTTGAGCCCTCGAATCCATTTCATTCCCAAGATATCTACAAAAAACCGCCGTTTTAGTGGTTAACCACTTTATTAGCACAGTATTGAATAGGGCTTTACAACATGCATTATTGCGTCTACCATCAAAACCGCAAGTTTGTTTCCACCGGTACTTGATGGGGTGTATGTGCAAGTGCCAGGCTCTCATATCAAGTAGAGAACACAATACACATAATTCGGAACAACCACCTTTAAGTGTGTTGTGGGTCATTTCATGTCCATACACATCCATATCCAAAACGCCAAAACATGACGATATAGTTCATGTCCGGCAATATCGCGCACTGTAACTGTTCATTCACATTGTTCAGCAACACATCCTTGTACGGCCCAGCGTCCGAACCGGCAGCTTTAACACTTTCAATGACAAACTTGCCCATATTTTCCTCGTCTATGATATTTTGAGCAACATCTGCAACACTGGAATTGAGGTCAACACGTCTCAGAACATCAAACAGAACCTCAAAACCCCCGTCAAAACCACACTTTCCCTTCACGGAAACGCTGTACGTGGAGGCTACCATTTTGCATCTGCGATCGCAATTTTTGATGCGTTATCCGTTTTATAGAAGAGCATCGTATTTCGAATCACCCGTATTTCTGCAAAAACTTGCTTGATTTTTTATTTTGTTTGTTTTTTTTCGTTTTCCCTTTTTTTTCTTTGTTTTCCTTACGATTTTCCTCGATTTTCTTTTTGAAAAGTCTAGGGTCGGGCCGAATTTTAGGGTCGGGCGGGTTACTCCAATACAACAATTTTTTTTTGGCCTTACCCATGTCAGCTTGTGGAATTCACATTTTACTGCACGCATTTTTCCATTGAAGATGGTATAAAGTGCACGCGGTAGTTTATGACCACCACCCATGCTCCAGGAGCAGGTCTCCCTCACTAACCTCAAAGGGCAGCTATTATTTTTTTAAATCTTTTCCCTCTAACCTGAAAAATAAAGAAAATTTCATATATTTTAAAAGAGGCAGTAGCGAGATGCGAACCCGAGACCACTGTATCAAGAGCTATCTAATCACAAGACCAGCGAGGATTGGCATGCCAGATTTACAATTCTAATCCTTGATAACATTTACGGAATAAATCGCTACTGCTATAGATGAGTTAACATGTGACGTCATGCCTGCCAGTTTCATCGGAAGTTTGCATTGTTCCATGCCTGGCTGTATGCGTGCGCGTCAAGCTTTGTTAGGCCCTCTGCTTTCAAAATTCGCGACAAGGCGGACATACGTTAATAGAGGCTATTGAAAGTTGCAGTGGTCATTTGCTGTTACTCCGAGCATATCGATGGTCAAGTCCCTTTCATTTGTTGATAAATATTGATGTTAACTCATCTATTGTGGTCAGCACTCAATATAATTAATAGCTCCGCTCCGGCTCCGCTCTCACTGGAACGGTTGCCACAACCTATGCTCCAGGAGCATGAGTGGTGGTCAAAATCTCACACTTGCGTATAAAGTCGGAGTGGATAAAAGCCACAACATTGCAAGTTACCCTAGCACAATTATGAATAGATGAGGTGACATCAATGTTTACAAACACAAGTTAGCACCTGGTCTACTGACATGTTAGAGGTGCGAAGACTATGCTCATACAGTTACAGCATTCAATGGCCTTATCACGCCTGATTGAGCGCGAATTTTAAAAGTACAAGCCCTACAGGTGCTCATGCATACTGCCGGGCAGTGCTTTGTTGTT